>WEDG01007658.1:0-74630 GCA_017591395.1 Schistocephalus solidus | reverse complement strand
AGTAGAGGGTCAAGCTGACAGTGAAAAACTCCTGATCGTTGTTTCAGGTGTTTTCGGGAGAAAACCATTATTGAGTAATTAAAGTTCTTTGGAGGACGCGTTAACACAGGTGCTGGAAGAACCCTCCATTCAGTGTTACGGATCCGATATTCTGCACCAGCAGGTATTTCGGCGAGCGGCTGTTCGCTGTCGATCTATGAAGCCGATTGATTGTCTGGAGAACCAGTATTGTTGCCCTTCAGCATGAAGGCTCTGCACAGATTCAGAGTCCGAACGCCATCAGAACCGAATATTTCAACAGAGTCAGCATTTAAAGTTTTGGTTGGTCCTGAATGTAGAAAACAAGTACGGTTCGCGTAAACAAGGGATAGCTTTGTTGGAATTTTTGATGCTTCTAGGTAAATTCCGATTGCTATAGCGTTTACCGAAAACTGTCGGTATCTAGCTATTGTGCGTTGAAGAAAATAAAAATACATCTCGATGACTGGTGCCGAGAGTGTCCGGAGTGCCTCAGAGATATAAGGGGTTTAAATGTGCGACCTGTTAGGTTAACGAGTAAAATAGTCCTTCTGTAATCTGGCGAAGCAGAGCGGGTCAAGGCTTGAGCTCACAGCGTTGGTGATAGGACAGGTTGCTGCATCTTGAATAGAAACTCTTTTGTAAAGAAGTGTGGACTGATTCTATCTTCTTTCGTTCACTAGCGTGCAAAGACTAAATAGAAACGAGCAATATTCCAGACTAGGCCTGACGTACATTTTATAGGCTGATTCTAATTTTGACGTTTTGAAATTTCTGAGAATAAACCCGTAGTTTGGCGTGCTTTAGACAATCAGGGCGCAGTGCTCTGACAGATTGGCTACATGATATCCAGATCCTTATAAGTCGGCACGTTTGGTTCGTGAATCGTCTATGCTTAGTGGGGCTGATGGTTGTCGCCAATAACTATCACAGGAGCACTTTTCGAATGTGGTTCACCGAGCGCCTGAAGATCCGTTTTTAAGAGCTCGCTATCACGATGTTGCGACTGTGTCATTTATATCGATAGGCAACTTAAATCGCCGCATTACAGCGCCTACCATACTGAAAGCAATCAGGAACATCGCGTTTGTCAAAGAGTAAATAGAAGGCTGAGACCGCGTCGAATAACCTGCCCTCACATGCGTGGCCGGATGATAACATCAGAATGAACCTAGCGCTGAGCATTCAAATAGGAAAATATTAAGTTCAGAAGCTTGTTACCTATGCCGAAGGAGGCAAGTTTCAGCAGCATGGCGGTCACCACGATCAAAAAGCCTTAGTGAAATCGAAGTAAACGGTGTAAAATCTGCAAAACCGCTGTTCTAGATTGTAGCACATGATCAAAGAAAGAGAGCTGGCGTCACAAAGACCTCGAGAAACCCATGCTGAGCCGCATTAAGTAGGTTATTTCTCTCTTAGGTGACGCATCCTCTTTGCTCTCGATCACAGCATCCAAAGATTCGGAGACTGCTGGTGTATTTAGTGGCCTAAAGTCGTCAAACGACGTGGTGGGCCGTGGTCGAATAGGCAGTATAAAAGGATCTCTCCATAGAAAATGCGTAGGAGAGTTTCACTTTCAAGAGCAAGATTAAATATCTTATACAGAAGGTTTCTGAGGACGTTACCGGCCCTAATTATACCTCTTTCCGCATCCTTCACGTGTAAACGCTCTCTCTTCTTTGCTTCTAGGTATAGTTTTCTTTGGAATAACTTGCCACTTGAAATTAGGTCGTTTACTAGTCTATCTACATTCAAGCGAAGACTGCACATTTATCTTAACACTGATTCTATTAACCTTTTATTTTCCTCATCTTTTTCCAGTAGTTTTCCCATGACTCGGAGAAAGGACCATCGGGAATTTAAGTGACCCTCTTGAAACTATATTTTCACTACCTCGGTTCGCCCATGAACTATGATGTCTCCTTATATCACCAGTCATCCAAACAACGACGTCATTTGGACATACACATTCGGTGGTCTACAGTCTAAAATGCTACCGTTTCTTTGGATACTGACCATCATCTGAATTCAATTCTGGACCCTAAGATGCTGAGGACTTAAATTTATTGACGCATTTTCGTGAGATTTTGTTTCATACGCCTAAGTGATCAAGAACGAATCACCTCGAAGTTTCATTATCTCATTCTGAAATGTTTCTACCGTATTACCCTACTCTACCACCTAAACATTTTATCCTAAGCAGTTTTTTTCTCCTACCTTGTATTAAATAATGAAGGCTTATTGAACTCTGCCTCCATTTTTATGGTAGGAGTTTTTTTTTTCACTGCTAATTTTTTCTAGTTCACCATTATTTTAAAACATCGCTAACTGTTGACATAACAGGACAAGTTATGTATTTGTACATTTTATCTGCACAAATTGTCATAACGTTTTTCGTTACTAATGTTTGCTGTGACAGTGCCTTGCCGGTGCTAACCAAATATAAAATCTAAATTTTAAAAAATGCGTGCGAGAGACAGGGACCGTAATTCTCGCTGGCGTTGGGCGGGTGATAGAAAAAACCAACGAGTAAAGAGAAGTTATCCTCTAAAACAACTCAGAGCCAACAGCTCTCTTTTACCGCGGTAAATTGTAGGTAATCCAACGGCAGAAATATAAATGGTTGCTTAACGTAGACACAGCTTCCCCCCCCCATGGTCCTCGTGTCGATCATTCCGAATGTAGGTGTAGCATAGAAAAGAGAGTTTGGAGTCTGCCACGGAGGGTGTTGCCCATGTCTGCATAACGATTTCAATATCTAGGAGGTGGACGAAAACCAGATTCTGGAGCAGAGGCATCTTATTTAAACAGAGAGCTAACATTTTAAAACGAATATTTAAAAGGGAAACGTCTTTAGTTTCTGAGACGGGACAGTTAGGTTGTCAGAGTGACTGCCTTCGATCGAAGAAATTATGTTTTCACTTGATCGATTTGTCCGTCTCTTATGTTGAGCTGTGCCTCACAATTGGTCCTTCGTCTTTCCAGTTCTATTATTAATCGTTTTATTTTCATTTGCTCTTTCAGCCAGTATTCTGGCTGTTAAAAACCAGAATGCAGAGTTCATAGGGCTGATTTTCTCTGTAGTAGTGCTTTATTTGTTAAGATGATTTTAAGAAGTCTTGGTCGAGGATTTGAATTGCGCGCTGACAAAGCATTCACTATTCTATATGCCTTGAGAATGTGGATAAAATCATCGCCCGTTAGCAATGTTTTCGCACACATTTGAAGGGGATCTAAGTCATGTTTAACTGACTCCTTTGGAATTATTGGCGTTGACTCTGGAATCCCTTTTATAACTACATGTTGTTTTTAACTCAATACGGAGCCCCTTTGCACATCAGATCTTTCAACTAAGCAAGCACTTGTATCCAGTTCACTTACTCCGATAGGTCCATGTGAACCGGGTATTGGGTTGATTGTAGTTAAATCCATGAACGGATTGGTCTACTTAGAACTTCTCCTGTTTGGCTTAACAAACTCCCAAACCTCTTCCCAAAATTGATTTTTGTGCAGCGTCCAGCAACAATGCGGCACTGGGTTGTCAAAGTCAAATCCTTGCTGATGCTGCCTGAGCTAAGTGACGATGGTGTGGAGCACGGACTAGATGGGATGCCCTTTTGAACTAGCGAAACTTCCTCGGGTTATCTGGGTTCGGCAGATACGATATCATTTATCTGAATTTTAAGTATGCTTGAAGAGGCTATATATGCATAAGAACTTTCCTTTACCTTAGCTTTTGGACGGACGGGTGCTTTTTTAACAGGCGGACGAGAAATAGATTTAATAACATTATCTTTTTCTTGGTTTAGATTGTCTACCTCCTGTTCCAGCACTAAGACGTTTTGGAGGAGGGTGAATAACCCCATACAAGTTTTGTCTTCTTAATCTACATCTATTAAGCTAACTAGACTTTTCGTCCGATTAGTGGAAGGTAAACAATTGACAGGATAGCAATACTTGCAATTATTTTCTGCTTGTGTATTAACTTACTGGTCGAAGCCCCTTGTCGATGTGGCCGAGTGGTTAGAGGCGTCGGTCGTATGCCCTACGCGCTTTTGCGGCGCAGGTTCTAAACTAGGCCACGGAGCAATTTATCATGCGAATAAATGTAGGGCACCTGCGTTTCGCATACTTATGGGGAAAAGAATTAAAGGCGTTTGATGTTAGCATCTTCACATAATTAACGGAGAGTTAGTACTGACATTAAAGTCTATGACTATATGAGAATGGGAAGAAGGATATAAGAATATAAGAATATTACGACTCAGCCTTCGGTTTGATACACTTTCACGATTGAGATCAGATTCAGGGAGCACACAGCCGACGTCAGTTTCCGAAGTGAGCGAAGCTTGCACTTCGAAATGAGATTAATCCTGCGGCAGGGAAGAATCTGCTGCAGTGGAATGTTTTCTAAGCCACAGAATCGGCACGTCCAAGGTGCTTTATCCGAACTCAGGAGAATAAAGTGACAATTCGTTTTACAATTTCCAAGCACTGGTTATTCTACACTAAAGTGGCGACTAAAAACTCCTAGGCTTGAAGGACTTGAAATTCAAAACCAATTTCAAATGACGGGCCTTATGGCTCCTTTAAGGTAGGATAAATCATCCATTTGTCAGCGTTTTGTCTACCATAGGTGTTTTTTGTGGTGCTTCAGAAGCTCGCAGAAGTTCACAGCTACTGTAGTAGAGTATTTAAATCGTTATGCTCACTAGTGGAGGGATATCAATCCCAGTAGTATTTTCAGTTGTTTTACGCGATGTGCATGCCCGGGCGTATAAAAAGCAATTAAAAAAGACATTGACTACGAAGGCTGCGAACGATGCAAAATTTGGGGTGACTATTTAAGTGAATGTAGGTAAGTAGTATATGCAGGAATGGAAGACAGCCTGCGCTTAGAGATATAGATTTAATGTTACATGTGCCAGACGACCAACGCATTATCATCTGCCCCCTTTTGGATTGAAATGCAGGTTTATGTAGTGGGTTGCCCTAAAATCCCATGCCCCTGGTAAATCATAGTGTCATTAAAATGTTACTGCAATATTTGCTGCAGACGTTTTTACTGTATTTTTTGGTGTTAGTGATATTCTCTTCTTTTAGACACATTAATTGGAATGAGAACCATGGCTAATTAGAGGAAAATAGGGACATTTGTATCAATAAGGATTTCAAATATATTTTAACATTAAAAAAATTTATATTTTGTTAGCGCAGGGAAGGGGCTTTCGAAACAAACATTAGTGATGAAATAAAATTATGAGGATATGTGCAGATAAAAGGCACAATTATACAACAATGTAGGCAGAACTTGTACTAAAAGGGCAAAAAATTGTGAATAAGAAAATAGGTAGTGAAAAAAACTCCTACCTTAAAATAGGAGGCAGATGTCGATAGGCCTCAATTTTTTAATAGAGGGTTGGAGAAAACACTGGTTAGGAAAAATGGTAAGGGGGTAGAGAAGCTAATAGTGCTGTAGCATTTCAGAATGAGACAAAAATAAATAATAATAAATAAAAATTGTATATTTAAGGCCCAGATAGCCTCATCAGTTCAAACTTAGAATCATGGTATAAATAAATACAAAGTGGATAATTGCTGCACTATGTGAGCATCCATATGAACAGCATAAATGAGTTGTATGGTAGGCATATCCGATTCAGAACAATTTCCCATTTTAAAAACAATAGTCAACAATCTTTGGCGAATATAATGAACTAGAATAGAAGCAGTAAAAAAAACTCATACGGTTTAATCGGAAGCGGAGTACGGCAAGCCGCCATTTTTTTAAAAAAAATAGGAGAAAAAAACTTCTCCTTTTAAAAATAAAAAGTTAGATAGTATTGTGATGTTGCTCACAAATTATGAGGGTTCGGAAAGCTCCTCGTCATGTGAGATAAAATAAAGAAGTCAGAGATACTGTGTGTAACCACCAGTGGAGGTGAAAGAGGAGGTACTCATCGTGGACACCAGTGTCAAAACGAAGAGGGGACAGTAGAGGTCATGAGATCATCATCGAGATGCAACCTTGCTTACTGCAAAGTTCAACAATCAAAAAGGCAAAACCATCAGAACCCGCCTTGATCATCAAATGAACCTGGACACCATCGTCGGGGCTGCAAATCGGAGGAAAGTATCAAGGTTGTCAAGTTGGCGATGCAGTGGAGGTGAGAGAGGAGGAACTCATCGTGTACAACAGGTGCGAAACAAAGAAAGGACAGTAGAGGTCACGAGATCATCATCGAGATGCGATCTTGATGACTGCATAGTCCGCCACTATTGAGGCGAAACCATCAGAACCCGCCTCGATCATCAACTGAACCTGGAAACCATCGTCGGTGTTGCACAATCGGAGGAAAGTATCAAGTTTGTCAAGAGTTGGTGATGCTAGTTGAAAAGGAGGGGACGAAAAAGTGAATGCAATAATTGACTCTGCGAATGATGCTGAAAATGTTTTTAGAGACCAATGTCATATCAAGGGAGCTGCATCAAATACCAGGAGGGTCCTTTTCAAAATCCAAAAGATGCAAGTTTGGGGAGGAAACAGACAATAACGACTTCATATCTTTCGACGTTAAATGGTTGCGTAATTCTATTTTGAAAATAGCTAATGTAGACGACAACTTAATTTCCAGTGGAAGGGTATTCCATATGAAAGCATATTTGGAGGCACAAAACTGAGAAAAGGTTAGCTGTGGAGCTTAGGGAAGGTGAAATTATAATGGAGAAATTATGAGTGGCATAGCGTTGATCTACCAGAGTGAGAGCGTAAATTCGCGGGAGATTTGGGCTAGAGTTAACGCAAAACAGGAAGCAGAGACCGGCGTCGAGTCTTCTAACCAAAGAAATTTAATGTTTTCTAACTGGCATCGATCTGTATAAGAGAAGCTGGATGCAGAAAGAGAGAAAGGTCTTCGAGTAAAATCCCTCTGAACTTTTTCAATCTTACTGCGATCAAAGGCCTTCATCAGCCTAAAGAGGGGACAGCAGTATTCTAGGATAGGAAGAACAAACATGCGCTACAGGTTGATCTTTATTTCCGGAAGGAAAATATTATGTGATATAAAACCACATATCTGTGCAGCCTTTGCAGAAATTCGATCTGCATGTGGTGATAATGCTATCTTATCCGAGTAGTTTAGACCTAAGTTTTTACGGTTGATCGTTCTAAAAGTGATTTTTTGAAAGACTAGGGGCCCAGGAAGCTTGGCGGGGCCAAGACACATAAAAATACTCTTGTATGGAGAAAATGCCATCGTTTTAGAATTAAGAATTTATATTTGGTTAGCACCGGCAAGGCACTGTCCAAGCAAACATTAGTAACGAAATAAAGATATGACAATGTGTGCAGATAAAATGTACAAATACATAACTTGGCCTGATATATCAACAATTAGCGATGTTTAAAAATTAATGGTAAATTAGAAAAAAATAGGCAGTGAAAAAAACTCCTACCATAAAAATAGAGTCAGAGTTCAATAAGCCTTCATTATTTAATAGCAGGAGGAGAAAAAAATGCTTATGAAAAATGGTCAGGTGGTAGAGTAGGGTAATACGGTAGTAGCATTTCAGAATGAGATAATGAAACGTCGAGGTGATTCGTTCTTGATCACTTAGGCGTATGAAACAAAATCTCACGAAAATGCGTCAATGAACTTAAGTCCTCAGCATCTTAGGGTCCAGAATTGAATTCTGATGATGGTGCGTATCCAAAGAAACGGTAGCATTTTAGACTGTAGACCACCGAATTTGTACGTCCGAATGACGTCCTTGTTTGGATGACTGGTGATATAAGGAGACATCATAGTTCATGGGCGACCCGAGGTAGCGAAAATATAGCTTCAAGAGGGTCACTTAAATTCCCGATGGTCCTTTCTCCGAGTCATGCAAACTACAGATCAAACATAAGAGCACAAGTATAGTAGTGTTGATTATATAAGCGCATCTTTTGTCAGTGTCTTAAGAAAATGAATAAATGCACTTGAGATCGTCAGCGTAAACTAAATTGTGTGAATTTGTGAGTAAAGTTGAAATTTCTTTTATGTACAGAATGAAGAGAATGGGACCTAGAACAGTGCCTTGAAAAACGCCGCTCTTTATCGGCTGAGGCATCAAATAGATATTACCTTCTAAGACCTTTTGGCTTCAGTTAGACAAGTAGGAACCAATTAAGTCATGTAGAGAAGACTAGATGCCGAGGTTTTCCAGTTTTACCAGAAGACATCTGTGCGGTACCTTGTCAAAGGCTTTGCTCAAGCCAACGTATATCACAACCACTGAATGTTGCTCATTACGAAGTGATGTGACGAGGTTAGGAATAGCTAAGTGACACACTTCCCATGATCTTCCAGGTAGAAAAACATATTGCGAGTCGCTTAAGAGCTTATTTTCTATTAAAAAACGACAATTTGATTTAAAATATTTAGTTTAATAGGTTTTGCTAGAGCCGGGGTTTTGTGAATGCCTCGATAATTATTTATGTCCGAACGAGATTCCGACTTGAAGGCAGATTTAATAATATATGTCTTCCATTGAGTCAAAGAAAGAAAGGAAGATTTATTGGCAGAGAAGAAAACTGGAGAGAAGAAACCAAAAATGGGAAACAAAATTGCTCTGGTCTACAATTTGTCGAAATATTACTGTTTAAAGAACTGAGATAATTCTACAATGGCATAGTTAGCTGAAAACCATAGAAGGGAAGGCTTTTTTGTGGCGTGGAAAAGATAGGTGTGATATAAAATTGAAATTTTGAGGGAAGTTAGCATAATTTGACGGAAAACATGCATTTGATAAAGGAATTAATGAACTCGAAAAAACTGTTAACATAATAAGAAGACTTAATTATTTGGGGATTTTGGACACTTTTTGGGTTGAGAAAAGGCTAATATGAGCGTTAGTATCTGTTGTAGATGCTGAGGTGTTAGAAAGTTTCCCATCGGTAATGACATTACTGATTTTGACTCGTGGCTTAACAAATGACTCAGATTTGCTGGAGTTTTCTAAGGTTTCACGAAAATAGCAGGCGTGTCTTGCTTAGGAGGGGAAAGAAGTAACTTTGACACGATTTCGCTTAAACCAGGAACATGGTTAACGGGTGAAGATTCAAGTTAAATCGAAATTCCTGTATATCCGCAGGGCCGTGGGCTTACATTAGCTGGAGGGCCAACCTCTTTGGTAACTTTTGGTATTGTAGATGTAGACCTAGGCTTCCTGTTTGCTAATGAGGGCGAAAACCGAAGTTCCATTGGGGTTTTATCTCTACAGATAAACAGCTTGTTTTTCTTCAAATATTGAGCTGAGTGCTCATGCTTTGAGAAAATACTGTCCACTTCAATCGACGAAAAACGTTTGACCAGAATTTGCAAGTTTTTCGTACAAGAAGACAACCTTTAAGCTTCTGCCGTATGACTAAAGGAAATGAAATGCGACGTCCAGGGGGAATTTTACTTTTAGGGACGTCTTTTAAAAGAAAGATAAAACTTTTCTTATGTCGATCATATGACTTAGTACTAAATATATTTATAAACGGCTTCGGTTTATTGTATTGTTAAGAAGTGTGAAGACAACTTTCCGTCAAAAATGGTTCTGAGGATCGTGAACAGAGAAACATATTGAGACATAAAAATATTAAAAGTTTCCTCTGCATCAAGTTCAAGTTTCTCCATATTTACGGTGGGTTGCTCCTGCGGAAATTTTACGCAAAGAGGAGATTTGCGTCTAAGCTATGGCTGAGGTTTCATATTGAGTTTTAAAAAGTAGCATTTTTAAAAGTGATAATACGACAGGAAAATTTCACTAGTTACGTTTTGCGAAATAAGAGATGTATTATTTGTAAGATATGCAATAAGTAATGTTTTAAGCAAAGCACTGCATGCAAAAATCGTCGCAACTGGTATATAAACTAATGCAAACCATTTTTCGCTGAAAAGTAAGTAAACCTCCAAAATTTAAACTCTAGCTCTATAGAAGTAAACTTAAGCTTCCTTCCTTTTAGCACAAAGTCTGCTAGGTCAGATGAAACAGTTAAAAAGCGTGTATTTTCCCCTTTTGTTAAATACAATAACTGAATGTGTTTGCAGTTGATGAAGAGTTTAATTTAATTTAATTTATTTATTAAATATAAATAACAAATAAATTATCAACGATTAAGCTAATAGTTTTGACAGGAAACGAATAAATCTGTTTAAATTTATTTTATTTCTACCTCATTTTCAGCTGCACACACTTGCAGTTATTGCAATTGCAAAAGGGTAAAATATAAAATATTTAAATTTTTCACCCTACATAGCCTCATTAAAGTTCTCGCAGATTTACGTCAAAAGGACGGAATATAAAGGTTTATTCTAGAAATAAAGTTAAAATTTTGTAAGTTTACCTTATTTCCAGCGAAGAATAATTTGCAGTAACTTGTATACCAGTTGATATAATTTTTCATCCAGCATAGCCTTTTCGCTAATTCTATTTTCAGTTTAAACTCGGTAGCTAGCAGATATTTGCTTGCAGTGCCTTGCTTAAAACACATATTTTTAAATATTAGATTTTTTGTTCCGCAAACGTCACTAGTGACAATTTTCCTTTCGTATTATCGATTTGAAAAACACTTATATTTTAAAATCAATAGGAAACCCCAGTCAGTGCTTAGACGCAAACATCCACTTCGCGTAAAAATTCCACTAGAGCAATTCTCCTTAAGCATGAAGAAATTAGACCTTGACGCCCTGGAAAACTTTAATAACTTTATGTCTAAATATGGTTCTCTCTTCACGATCCTTGGTACTATTTTTTAGGTAAAGTTGCCTTCACTCACTTCTCAAGAATGCGTGAAACTAGAGCGTTTTATAAACATGGTCAGTACCGAGTCAATTGACCGACATAAGAGAGGTTTCAATTTTCTTTTTAAAAAACGTCCCCAAGAGAAAATCCCCCTGGACGTTACATTTCATTTCCTTTACTCATGCGGCTTTAACTTAAAAGTCGCTGAAGGTAAAAGGTTGTCTTCCCGTAGCAAAAACCCGCCAGTTCTGGTCAAACTTTTTTCAGCGATTGAAGTTGACCTTATTTTCTCTAAGCATGAGCACTCAGCTCAATATTTGAAAAAAAAAACAATTTGTTTATCTGTAGGGATAAAACTCCAATGGAATGTCGGGTTTCACCCTCATTAGCAAACTAGAAGCCTTCGTCTACACCTTTAATATCAAAAGTTATCTCCGAGGTTTGTCCTGTAGCTAATGCAAGCCCACGGACTCCGGATCGACCGGAATTTTGATTCCAGCTGAATCTTCACCCGTTAACCTTGTTCCTGGTTTGAGTGAAATTGTGTCAAGGCCACTTCTTTCTCATCCCAAGCAAACCATGCCTGCTATAGCTGCCAAATCTATTAAAACATAAGAAAACTCCTAGTAAATCTGAATCATTGGCTAATCGAGGCATTAAAATCAGTAATTTAATTACTGATGGGAAACCCGCTAACCCCTCAGCATCTACAAAAGCTGCGAACGCTAATATTAGCATCCTTCCCAACACAAAAGGTGGCCGAAATCCCCAAATAATTGACGCTTCTATTTATGTTACCAGTTTTTCGAAATCATATATTCCTTTTTCAAATGCACGTTTTCCGCCAATTTATGCTAACTTCCCTCAAAATCTCATTTCTGTGCCACCCCCTATCTTTAAAATGCCACAATATAGCCTTCCTTTACAAGGTTTTCATCCTAAATATGCCGTTTTTCAATAATCTCAGTTCTCTTACCAGTAACATTTCGACAAAATGTAGACCAGAACAATTTTTTTTTCCACCTTTCGTTTCTTCTTTCCAGTTTTCATCTCCGCCACCAAATTTTCCTTTTTTATAAAAACTGATAAGCGTAACCTGCAGCTCAGGAAAACGCTCAGCTTAGTTTCACTCAAGATTAGATCAGTTATAAATAAGATGGCTGAGCTTAGAACAGTAGCCTTTGAGCTTGATCCAGATGTGCTGTGCATCACTGAATCCTGGGCTCACACTCTTATTTCTGACTCAACGCTTGCTATAGCTAATTTCAATGGATAACACCAACTCTCAAACCATCGTCGCACTGTGCGAATATCGCAAAGAAAGCTATGTGTATCTTAGGCGCAATCAGGAGGTCCTTCGTTAATTTTGACGGAGAGCTTTTTGGGCGCCTGTTTGGAACATTTATCCGGCCGGTGTTGGAATAATGCGTTCAGGCGTGGTGCCCTTGGACGAAACATGACTACGCTCTGCTGGAGAAAGTTCAACGGAGGGCAACGAAACTAGTCAGCGGATTGGAATGCCTACCCTATGAGGGCCGCCTAGAAAGACTTAAAATGTTTTCCTCTCTTATAGGCAATACAGAGGGCGATATGATCTTAGTCTTCAAACTGGTCAGAGGAGTTGATTGTGCTCTTCAGATGGCCAACTTTTTTTGAATTGGCAAACATGAAAAAGTCTCCGAGGACACCCATACAAACTGAAAAAGAAATCACGCCAAAACTTGAAGTGCGGGCCAACTTCTTTTTCCCAACGGGTGATTGACGAATGGAACAAACTGCCAGCCTCAGTTGTTCAGGCTGAAAGCGTTGAAATGTTTAAAAGAAGACTTGATGCATTTTTACTTGATGAACATATAATAAGTCGACAGCAATGATCGATATACTAAAACGACTATCGCCATGTAACATTTGCTTGTTTTGCTAGCGTCTATCTGTAAATGGGGTTTTCAAAGGCTCTGCCTATCTCCCTTATATATACTGAATTATAATTTGTACCGACAAGACCACGCTGAAAAACGTGGCGGTGGTTGCCTCCTTTATATTAAGTCATCCTTTGTACATTTTCCTTTTCAGCTGACCATTTCATCCTTTTCTGGAAATGTATGCTTTGCTTCAGTCATCCTCCCTCACAATCAAAAAGCATTAATTGGCTGTGTTTATAATCCTCCGTATTATTCTTGCAATGAAAGCGAGCTCTGTGAACTATTTGAAAAAGTTGCAGACACTCAATTTGATGTCAAAATAATCGTAGGCGATTTCAATCTGCCAGACATTGACTGAACGGCAATTTCCTCTCCGCGTTGTTTGAAATTGGTTTCGAATTTCAAGTACCTCGAGCCTACGAGTTTTAAGTCTCTACCTCAGTGTAGAAGACACGGTGTTGGAAAAATCTATTAAAGAATTGTCTTTATATTCCTCTGAGTTTATAAATTGCAACTTGGACCCTCGATCTTTGCTGCTTTCCGAAACTCACGCCGGCTGTGTGATCCCTGCATCTGCTCTCAATCGCGGAAGGGACTCAAACCAAAGGCTGAGTCCTTATATTTTCAAATTCTTATTGTTGAAAACTCAGCTGACTCTCTATTAATTTTGTGGCAATTATAACATGCAAAACTCAAGTTCCATAAGTTTATTGTCACAAAAAATTGGTCCACGACCAAGCTGCTTGGGACCGTCTCTCGGCGCCTCTACCCACTCGGCCATATTGGCAGGGATCTTGTTAAGCAAGTTAATGGACAAGCAGAAAACAATTTTAACCATCGTTATTCTGCTATTTGTTCACCTCCCGCTAAACGGGGTAAAAGTTCAGTAAGCTTAACTAATGTAGCTTACGAAGACGAAACATGTATGGGGTGTTTCAGTCTCCAGCAGAAATTCTCAGGGATGGAGCAGGAAATAAGGAATCTAAGACAAGAAATAGATAACTTAGAAAAAATCTATATCTCGCCCAACTGCTAAAAAAACGCCCCTGTTCGTAATAAACCTACAACAAAGCAAAAATTCGTATTCATTTATAGCTTCTTCAAGCTTACATAAAAGTCACATTAAAACATATCGCGACTGCTGGACCCGGTAAACCAGAGGAAATTTCGCTACTTCCGAAGGGAGCCCCATCTTGTCCTTGCGCCACTCTACCGGTACTTAGTTCGGGTAGCATCAGCACTAATCTGGCTTTTACCGCCCATCGCCACATCACTGGTAGACGATGCACCAACATACGATGTTGAAGAGGTTGGCGAGTTCGTTAAGCCAAAGAAGAAAAAGGTCTAAGAAGAACAAGTCTTGCAGAGATTTGGCTCTAGCCTGCCCAACACCCAGTTCATGTGGACCTACCGGGCCAAGTGAATTGGTTACCAGTACTCACTCAGCTGAAAGATCTGAGTTACAAACGGGCCCCTCGTTTGAGTCGAAAAACATAATTTAGTCATTAAAGGGGTCCCGGAGTCAGCTTCAAGTATTCCAAAGGAGCGAGTCAAACATGACTTGGATCTCCTTCAATTGTATGCAAAAACGATGCTAACGGACGGCAAGTCCATCCACATTCTCAAGGAATATAGAATAGGGAAAGCTCTGTCCGCACCCGAATCAAATTCTCGACCAAGACCTCTTAAAATCATCTTGGAAAAACGAAGCACAGGCACAGCTCCTGCTACAGAGAAAAAACAACCCTACGGGACCTGCATTCTGAAGTTTTTTTCAACCGGAATACGGACTGAAGGAGAGACTAAAAATAAGACAGTTAATAATAGAACTGGAAACACGAAGGACCAATGGCGAGGCACATCTCCAAATAAGAAACGGACAAATTGTTCAAGTGAAAAGAACATTTCTTTTGGCCGAAGGCATTCACTCTGACAGCCTAACTGTCCCTTCTCAGAAACCAAACGTGCGGCTTAAATTATTCGTATTAAAATGCCAGATCTCTGCTTAATAAGATGCCATTGCTCCAGACTCTGGCTTTCATCCACTGCCCCGACATTGTAATAGTTACAGAGACTTGGGCAACACCCTGTGTATCCAACTCTGAACTCAATATTCAAGGGTACGACTATATTCGTAACGATCGACACGAGGGCTGTGGCGGAGGAAGCTGCATCTATATTAAGCAGCCACTTACCTTTCTGCCATTGGATAATCGACAATTTACCGCGGTAGAAGAGAGTTGTTGGCTCCGAGTAGTTCTTAAAGATAACTACTCTTTACTCGTCGGTTGTGTCTATCGCCCCCCAAACGCAAGTGGGGATTATGATCTCCGTCTCTCACAGGCATTTCATGCCGCAGTTGACCTAAATATGAAGTAATGCTTGATTGCAGGTGACTTCAATCTCCCTGAAGTTCATTGGTTTCCACCTTCCGGTCCTGCAAATTTCGAAAACTTGCTTGAGGCCATAGATACTGGCATGTGGGATCAGGTAGTTGATTTTCCCACCCGAGGATCAAAACATACTTGATCTTATCTTTCTGCAGAGGTTGTCAGCCACTGTCAGTTTCACCTTTTAGACCCACTTGGGAGTTCAGACCATGCTATAGTTTCTTCTTCACTAGAAATCGAGGCTGATGAAACGTTTTTCAAAAATATAGCTTTTTCCACGATTTCCGATCAGCAAATATGGGGAATTACTAACAGATCTTAATTCCCACGATTGGACTAACTCTTTCTATGCGTTTGGATGTGAATGTTTGTACTGTTAATGACAACGTATGAGGGTTCGGAACGCTCCTTGGCGTGTGGGAGATAATATAACAGCCTTACAGACTGTTTTCACCCATCGAGAAGGTGATGCAGGAGGAAATCATGATAGACAACAGGCTCGATAAGAAGAGGGAACAGTAGAATTCGAGAGTTCAACATATAGATGCGACCTTGCTGACTGCATACTCCACCGACAAGGTGGTGAAAACCTTAAAACACGCCATGATCACCAACAGAACGCAGAGGCCATCGTCAGGGTTGCGAAAAGGGAGGAACGCATCAAGGTTGTCAACAGTTGGCAATGATTGTAGAAAAAAATGAGGGGACGATAAATCGGCTGCGAAAATTGACTCTGCAGAGGATAATGTAAGCGTATTTAGAAACCAATGACATACCAGAAAACCACCTCAAATACCAGATAGGTGTCTTTTAAAAATACAAAATTTGCGAGTTTGGGGAGGTAACGGAAAATATGGACTTTATATTTTCCGATGTTACATTTTAGCGTTATTTGGTTTTGAAAACCGCAAGTGTAGACGAAAACCTTATTTTGAGTGGGAAATTATTCTAGATGAAAGCATATCCGGAGGCAATAAAACGAGAGAGGTGAGTTGTGGAGCTAAGGGGTGGTGAAAAGATCATGGAGGTGGTACGAGTGGCATAACATCGATCTACCGGAGTAAGAGCGTTAATTCGTGGGAGATTTTGGCTAGAGTTAACGTGAAACAGGAAGCAGTGACCGGCTTCCAGTCCTCTAGCCCATATGAAATGCACTATTTAAACATAAGCTTACAATTGCCAGTAGAAAAATCTCACATTACAGAAGGATTACACCTTTTTGTGTGTGAGTGATTGCACCAACGACGCTCTGACATGTGGACTTACCAATAAAAGTATGTTAATACATATTGTGTGCGAATGCGGTTGGAATAGGGCGTCTGAAAACCATTTTCAAACGTCAGAAGCCTCCGGACTAAGCTGTTTATGCTACATAACATACAATCAAAGGCTGAATTGTCGAAAAGCTGTCTATTGATTTCTAAGTGTTGGCATATCTTTTAATACTGTAGATTGGATGTTTTCGTCATTGACAATAATGGATGTTGCATAACCTTTTGTGGAGCCTGCGTTCGAGAAGAGTTATCTATGGAACCTTTCATAAGTTTTCATTAGTCACTTTCATGTCACTTAAAGTCAATTATTTGAGGGAATTACATTTCCGCCCTTGAGCTCCCTATTCCAATTCCAAAATTGCAAAAGAATAAACGTTAACAACCACAAATCTGACACAATACCATTAACGGTCATGAATATGCTTGAGCCAGACGCAAGCTGCCGCTACCGACACAATCTTCATTATACGTACAACAGTTTATCAGCAAAGAAGTTTTTAGTTTGCTTTTAAATGTGTCAACAATTTCTGAAAGGACCACCTCGTCACAGAGTCCATTCCATCCTCCAACGAAACTTTGTGAAAAAGCGTTCAATTAGACGTCCGTATGGACCCAAATTCCTCAACAGTTTAAAAGGATAATCTCACAGATATTCTATCCCAGCCAATTCAAAGAATTCATCGAATTCCACGGCAAATTCACGGCTTCTAATAATCTGGTAGGTTTGGATGAGGTAACCAAGTAGTCACCTGTAATTGAGAAGAAAAGAATCACGTTCATCCAGTCTGGCTTCGGAAGACAAATAACTAAATTTCTTGATCATCTTCGTAGCCCTCACCTGCAATCGTTCCGGCTATAGATAATCCTTTTTAAACCACAGACACCAGGCCTAGACGGCATACTCAAAGTGAGATTCACAAATATCCCACAGGTTTTACGGAATATTTTCTTATCAATCTGCAAATATCCTTATCAGTGCACGAATAAAACCTGTGTTGCACGTTTACCCACCTCAAGACACTGTGAAGATGGTTTAAGTGAAGAGAATATAAGAACACTGAGGTCCTTCTGTACCTCAAAAATTGAGAGGGATTGCCCATCGTGAAGGTATTGGTAGGAATCATCCTCCTCACTGGTCTTTCTGGTACTATGTCTTAGGACTGCACACTTCCAACCGTTAAAACATAAGAGCCAACGAGCAGACGAGTTGCTTAGGCGGTTGAAACTCTCTTGCAGTGCGTGCCTGTCAACATCAGATCTGACGGCATTCCAGAATTTAACATCTTCTGTAAACATGATGGCGCTGCATCCCAGGTCATCGAAAAAGTCATTGATTTAGACCAAGAAGGGTAACGACCCTAAAACGGAGACTTGGGTGCACGATTTAGTACAGGAATATGTTAAATAGGTTTATTGATTGGGCATTTCTTTGGCGCCTTCAAATTGCTCAAAATTCTCAAATCCAAGATGAGTTAACATTTTTTATTTGAAGATATTGAAATATTTACCACCCAATTACCATCTCAATTTATAAGAAGTGTACTTCTGTGCCCCAGCTTCAAAGTTGTTGCATCAAGTCGTATAAATCCTCACGTAGTCATAAACCAGAAAGATAACCGATGCAAAAGTAAACATTGATAAACTAGGTCTCTTTGCTAAGTCTGCAAAAACTTTATCGGCAAATATGAACAGTTAGTTACGATGCTCAACTCACTATTAGACTCAAAAGATTTTACAACCAGCGTAACATGAATAGAGAAGATCATACGCGTATAGCGAGCAAATTTGAGACGCACCGTTGTTAACAAAGTTCAAAGATCTTCCTGCATGGATTGAAAGATTGAGAAAAGTGTTGATAAAATAAATGTGGGTCAACCGCTAGGTTCTAGGGATCAAAGACCGTTAATCGGGGAATCGACATTTGGGGCTGTCCCGTAATGAAGCTCAAAGTCGTTGAGAAATTCTAGCGGGGTAAATTCTATACAATGAACTCGGCGATTGGATAAACACTATGGAAGGATGTATTAAGAGATTTAACCGCATGTTGGAGAACCTTCGAATAAACTATGAAATACTTCTCAAAGAAAATTAGACAGGAACCAAACCAAAATAGCTGACAGCAAATGTACAAATAGGGAATTCAGGATGTACAAATAGGGAATTCAGTATGTACAAATAGGGAATTAAAAGGTGACTCACCTACATCTCCCTCAAATATACTGATACTGATACTGATACAGTGAAATATGAGATTCGAAAAAGGCGCAAGTTATTAAAAACATTTAAACAAAACGAGAGCTCAGAAAAACTTAAAGAATTAAGCCGACAACGCAATTTATGCAAAAGACTCCTCCATGCAGCACGTGCTTCCTATGAAACAAAGTTTATCGAAGAGTCACCGCAAAACCCAAAGCATTATATGCAAAGATCAGACATAATACAAAAAATCTTGACTACCTCACAGCCCCAAAAGAATCAAACAACCAAATTGTGAGCGATCGCTATCAAAAGCCGAGCTTCTTTCAGAATTTTTCCAAAGTGTCTATACCACGGAACCACCTCTTCACCCCTGTTCTCTGTCAATTTTCATCAACAGCCCACATATTGACACAGTATTATTTCCACCGCAGCTAGCTGCGGCAGAGTAAAAGGAGTTTCATCTGACCATTTCACCTGGACTGGATGAGATTCCATGTTCATTCCTACGTCAGCTTGCTGAAAAATTAGCAGAACCATTCCCTATGTTCCTCTGAAAATCACTCTAAGCTGGTAAAGTTCCAGATATATGGAAGTTGGCTTATGTCGTATACACACATAAGGGAAGCTCGCAGCTCTATCCCACAAAATCCGGCCAGTCAGCCTGAAATGCAATTGCTGTAAGCTGATGGAAAACACAGTTATAAAATCAATTAAGTTGCTCGATAAATTACGCTGTCAAAGCAGCTCAGTTAAACACGGTTTCTTTGAAAAGAGGTCCTGTCTTACAAACCTTCTAAGGTCCCTTCAGCATTGGTCAAATGCTATGGATGAAGGGCTGTCAGTAAATGTCATTTCGTAAGACTTCAAAAATTTGTTTTCCACAAAAGCGCGTAATTCGATGGTTGTCATATTTATGGACAAGAGAAAATCTTCCGAACTAAATACATGATTCCCTAGACGCTCGTGGACGAAAAGTTACTGCGGGTGGCTGTTAAATGTGAGGTCCCACAAGGATCAGTTCTTGGGACCACACCTTTAATTCTGCATATAAATGACTTAGTATGGGTAGTTAAATCGGATCTACCCCTCTTCGCAGGTCATGTTAAACCGTGGAGGGGATAAGAGACGAAAATGACTCCCAGATACTACAAGAGGAGCTAGAGAAGATGCACACATGGAGCAAAACTGGGAGCATGAACTTCCATGCCAAGAAGTGTGTGCTAGTGAACACAATATCAGCAAGGCACCGAAGAAATGCACTCTCACGACATCATCTCTCTAAAACAAACAACTTCAACACGTTAGTGTGCAAAAGGACCTTGAAATATACATTAAAGACGCCTGACGCATGACAACGCAGTGTTCCAAGATTGTAGAGAGGTCAATGTCATTCATGAAGGCCATAGGAAGCATTTTTGTTTACAGGAATGCCGAAAGGACTTCGTAGCCCCCTTACTGATTTCATTACATCATACCTAACTAATGGGAAAAACATGTTTAAGTGAGGTCCTCATTTTCACTTGAAACCGCTACTGTAAGCGGCATGCATTAAGGTACCCTGCTTAGTCCTCTTTTGATTTGTTTTACATTAATGATATTTCATCTGCGTTTAAACACTGAATCTTTTATTTATGCGGAAGATCTTACATACGTATATTCCTTCTCTAAATCAACGACCCAACGATGCTCAGAGGAAATCCATGCAGAATTGCATGCTCTTTCGGCGTGGCAAATGTACTTCTCACCTAAGTGCCACTACATGTGCTTTGATCTTGACAGGCTACAACAAGGCACCCCTATGACTAAATGTTTTACCATTAAGGACTAAGGTTTAAGCTACACCAATACTTGAGAGCTCTCGCCTCAAGCCGATAAGATTACGGCCAAATTGACTCAGATTTGTGGCTTTATTTATGATAATTTATATCGTCCTATAAGTAAATGAAGACTGATCGAATTTTTGTCCTTTCCATTCTTAAAATATTGCTGCCCATTTCTAATTAAAACGAACGAGTCTAGCCGTTCTTAAATTGAAAAGTTCCAAATGCATTTTACTCGGAAGCTCTTACCTCTGAAGCTTTCAACTGCCTCCCACTCGAAAAGGTGCCAGCTAACTAACCTAAAATTGCTATGGGTTCGGAGACTGGAAGCTGGCTTCTGCCTTTATTATCAAATATTCCCCAAACTTCAGCCCTAACCCCCGTTAGCGTCCGTACAACCTACTTAATTCTTATTGATTATACCTCCTCCTACATCCTCCCCTTCTAAACGCTCTGCTCTTTGCTTTCAGGTACTGTTTTCTTTAGAATAACCAGCGGATCGATAGTAAGTTTACAAATAACCTGTCTGCTTTCAAGCGAAGACTGCAAATCTGTCTTGACACTGATTTGACTAACGTTTTATTTTCCTCATCCATTCTGAGCAGCTTTCTGTATGATCTCGAGAAAGGACCATAGGAAATTAAGATGACCGTCTCCAAATCATACTTTCACGCATCGTTTCCCCACGAACTAAGATGTCTCCATAACCCATCCCTCAGTCAAATAATTATCAAAAAATCAGGTCATATTTGTGCGCACCTTTATACCACTTCAGTTTCCTTTGCCGATAACCATACTTTGAATTCCAATCTGACTTCTTAGATGTCCAGGCCTCACCTTCGTCATCGATTCTAATGCAAAATAGCACCCCTGAGCGCACTATACTGACTTCTTCTTACTCAATTACCGGATCTCGCAGTATGCTTTCGCTCAGAAGCAACCCATCATGCTGCTTACTATACTCTCTCCTGCAACCTTGTTTAAAAATACGATCCTCGCAACCATTTTGCGTCCCCTTTCTAGTTGGATCATCTTTGCGAAATATTGATGACCCCGTTGGTCCCTCTTTTTGACCCCCTGCACACTGACACAACCTCATCAGCCCTCACATCTGCCGCACCCTATGGCGATGGTGTTTGCGGCCTTTAATCTTTTCCCTGGCATCGAGCCTACATGGATGTTAACGATCGTGGGGGATTCCTCTATTTTCGCCACCTCGTCGGTGGTCTCAGCACCCGCCAATGAGAGTATTATGGTCGCATCTCTGGCACCTCGACGATGACAGTCGCGAACTCAATAGTCATTTCCTCGTTCCACCCTAAGTGTAATGATGATGCCCGCGATGGTTTCCCCTGCCTGAAATTCTTGACGGATTACTCAAATAACTATAGGCATACTACTCCCTTTCTTGCAATAGGTCGTTCTGTTTACATAACTTTGATCCTGACGAAAATTTCATCGTGCGAATACAGTGAACATGTAGTTAGCTTTTAATTCGCAGGCGCTGCAGATTTTAATATTAGCTTCGTTATTAGTTTTATGCATGCTGTATACCAAAACAAACTGTAAACCTTTTACCATTTACCTAATTTTCCTGTATCCCTGAACGGTTTAAATGGAGTTTAAAAGACTACTTTCATTTACTTCAAGTATACAGATTGATACGGCTACTGATCCTTTCGACAAATATAAATAGGTCATGCGCGTGACTAACTTGTAGAGAACTTTATCCGGCTCCAAAGGACTTTGCAAACTGTTCGCAATATTCTAAAACCGCAGCATTTACATTAACAAAAATTGCTATATTGGTTAGGAAGCTACTAAAAGCCCTGTGGTGCGATGGATACCACAGCAACCTAGATTATAAATGAAAGGTATGGAAACTCCCATTGGGTACCGGAACAGTCACTCCACGAATTAAAAAACGGAAAGTAACGAACTCCGACACAGTTCTGAAAACAACCATCCCATGGTTCCCGAAACCGAAGATGCCGAACTCCTGCAGCGTCAAGGACACAGTCATGCTCTAATTTATTGAACGAACTAATCGGAAACGTAAACGAAGACAGTTTGAATAATTGTGATTAAGAAAACTATGACTAAGCCGTTCCCATGAACGTGACATGGAATACATAAAAGAAGGAAGATTTAATCGTAATTCATTTACTTAATAAACATAAGTAGGCATTTATGGTATATAAAGCCCGTTATGCGGCCAAAAAGTCCTCTTTATCCAATGTTGACTAACTGATCAGCTGATCATCTAAGGCATTATGGTTGACATTTTGATGAACTATTTGCAATCACCACCAAAGAACTCGATCTTAATGTCGTAAATAAAGCACATCCATCCATCCTCTCTAGGATGGAGCTAGAAACGGCAGGTTCACTTCTTTTTTTAAACTTTCTCCTTAGCGCCCGAAGGAACGTTTATCGAAAGAACGATTGGACTGAACAACATACGAACTTCAACCGTTTCATAGAGGCTTTTGAGAAGTTTGGGCAAAAAGTATCGAGGAGGAACAGAGAAAGATGCAGAACTTCATTTGTGAGATCAAGTATCCTGACAGCCTTATTACAAACAATATGTTTGTAGGACCAGTAAAACTCAGCACACAGACTACAGAAAAAGTAAACTGCGTTCTTCGAAGTTCTTTTTCAAATAAGCTCCCGAGAAAACGTCTTGAATAGGCTGTTTCATAAATCTCACCCTGCAGCAGGGGTTCAAGTATTATTCCAGACCACCGCTGTTTACACGATGTGGGTAATTTAGGTTTGCCAAATCAGTCAACCCGCATGTGCATTTACGTGCTCCTGTGGAGCAGATTATATTTGTCGCTCTGGTCTGGCCTTCCCCAAACGATTCACAAAACCAGAGCTTAAACAGCGCCATTCCCACATCAAACGGACCTCAACGAAGCCTTATGTGTGGTTTATAACGTTCCACTTAAATTCCTGAAGCCACTGATTCAGTGTATGCTAACAACAGCAGAAAGTCCAGAAAGCATATACAGGTCCGCAACTGTAGGCCAGGGAGCTTTTTAGTTGATTAAATTAATTTTAAAATGCAGTTCAGCGGTCCCATTATCACTGGTGATTTGGAAAAATTCAAATTTTCATGACACACACGAAAGATTATACAACAAAAACGTCAAAGAAACATCGGAAGAGTTTTATTTCTGGAGGTTTTATATTTTTGAAATTAAGGCAATATAAAGTTCTTAATGTTATAAAGAAATCTAATCACAAAACTTGGAAAGAACATGATGTGCGAGCAAAAAGGATCATCTTTTATTCGAATACGTTTTCTCCTTAGCAAGTTAAATCTACTGCATTGGTGGGATTTGACTTCAAGCCCATAAACATGGTCGCAAACACTGTTCTACGGTCTAAATGCACTGATGTCGCAATTGAAACGTATGAAAACTAGGCTTTTTTTCTTGGTCTATAGTAGGGAACAGACCCGACGTCGTCCCAACTCCATTTGGTTGTGTTCTTGCTCCTCGGAAAGGTTTTGCCATCCCAAGGTCTCAATAAGGGACCCCTTAAATGTTGTAAGTCCTTCACTGATACTGCAAACGGACAAGTTTTCTAATTCAGCTGGTGTTGATTTTTCCTGAGCAGGAACGATCAGATTGCTGAGTCGCCTGAGTCTACAGAAGATACAAAAGTTGCGCTTGAGTTTATGCTAAAAAGAAATTTTTCATGCACCAGAAGTAAACACAAAACGTAAATCTCGAGGGTTCATCTAAAACACGAAGCTCTTTCACTTGCGTAGTTGGAAAGACACTAAAACAGGAACATGTTACCCAGACTGCATACCACTTCTAATCTCTACAGCTTTATGTAACTCTTTTCGTAAACTTAGCCCAAACCATACACAGAACGAAAAACAAATTTTAACCCCAACCAAGTCCACTTTCTATTAAAGTAATATATAGGGGTCGTTTACGCATTTCATAAGATTCCAGTAAAAGCTGCAACCACGTGCAAATATATGTATTTTTCCTTTGAGTTCAATTTTATTAAGGGAACGTAAGTAAGTAGCCGTCAACGAGTCTAAAATCAACATACTCGCAATAAGGGAGTACTCCTGTAAAAGCATTATTTTGGTTGAATTGCTAGTAGACACTAAAATAATGCAATAACAGGAGTACTCCCTTATTGCGACTAGCATAATTATATGCAATGGGAACTAAGAAGCTTGAAGTGCGTCCAGTTCGCAATTAAAGGAATTCACATTGCTGGAAAGAACAAAATCCGCGGGCAGAGCATTCCATGTATACATAAGAATAATTTCGGGTGTCCATTTCAGAGAACCTGCCACAAAATTCAAGCTATTTTCCTGTGTCATTAGTGATCGTGAGCAGAATGGCCACCGTATGGCAGAAAACCTTTGGTCCAAGGTGCACAATATTTAGAATGATTTTGGCTAACAGTTTCAAATTATGCAAAGATACGAATTCTAGAGAAGCCTATATGAGATTTTTTTATATATTCTGACAGTAAACAAGCTAAGTTAACGTGTTTCAATATTATTTCAGACCCGGGAAGCTTTTCCTCAGTACCCGCATGGTTAGATGGAATTGCTTCAGATAAAAACCATACCGGACAGTGTGCGAAGCTTTTGAAAAGTACAAATTTACCATGGTTGGTGGAAAGGCACTTGCTGAAAAGTAAGCATTTAAACATGCAGGAGAAGGCGTACGCCTTCGTACTAGTCGTTCTCCCAACCACAACTAACTAACTTTGGCCATATAAAAACATGCTGGGAGTTCGTCGCTTAGTGAAGAAATCGACCATAAAACGTGGTTGCGTTTACGTGCTAGAGCGGAAATGGAAAGGAAATTTTTTTACGTTACAGCCTTTTTATATAACTTTATTAACCCCGTTTTCAAAAAGGAAACCTGCAACCTTCTAAAAAGACAAATGCTACCTAGTTTAAAGTGTAATTCTAAAGACAATAATTAGCTCCTTTTTTTCTGTAAACAGACATATATTTTTAGGCATTTCGCATAAATCTGCCTTCCATGGTAAATATTATTTGTCATTCTTCTGACCGTTTAAATCTGTTTTGCTAAGTTCAACAAAATGTTATCGGCTGTTAGCAAACTTTCGAACTCAACATAATTCATTGAAGTTTACTTAAAATTTCAAAGACATAAATCTTAATTTAATGAAGTTACGCGACAGCTTAGTAGATCTTCCACGGTGAATCTTCACAGTGTTTAACAGTTAACTAGGTCAGTAAGGAATGGTATCTGAGTCAATATTTGACGAATTTGTAAAAATGACTAGTTTTTTACAGCTCAGTCGGTCTGCACTGATGTGAAAAATGTCAAGATGACACTACCTTAAAACCGAACTATTTTTACATATCCCAAAAAGACCCTACAAACGTTAGGCGGTTAATATACCTGCATCTGGTACTGATTCGTTCATTTTCTTAGCCCCAACTCAGTAGCAAAAAGGAAATGTATACTAACAAATCATGCCTTAAATAATTTTACTCGTATCCAAATATAGTCTGTAGTTAATATTCTAGTATTTTCTTCAAATTCAATTGTTAAATCCTGTCAAAATAACAGAACTCACGTCCATAATTGGAATGCAAAGCCGCAACCACACCATTATTGTGCTATTTTAGTGGAAAATTGTCAAAGTACGGTGCTGCGTTTTTTGATATTATATAAACTTAAATTAAACGGAAGTATTTGTCATGCAAAAAACATTAATCATTTTTTCAGGTGAAGACAAGGGCACCTGTTTGAGATGTCAACACAATTTTCGGGGCTGAACGTGAACTGCCTCACTGACTTGAATGGAGCATACAATTTGAGCACAGATATACCGTCATCGCAGAACAGAGACGGATACTTACGTTGTGCCTGGAGACGGAGAGTTCACAGTGCAGACTGGCTTAGCATGGTGGCCGGTATTGATGCTTCGATCAGTTTTTGCTGTTGACAACAAGGACTCTGAGTGCCCGTTTCTGACTTCTTTGAAATAATGCACTAGCCGCTAACTGATCGACCAAACTTTGGGCTGTCGGAAATTGAGTGTCGAATAAGATTTTCAAAATTGAAATTCAGGTTTGTGATATGCCACTCTGGGTCGCAAATGTTTGTTACATGGGAGTGTCATGAACAGGTCAATCGTGCTTACAGAAGAGAAATTGGCATTTCGGTTTCACTTAAAATCAACTAAAATTTGTCAATGAAATTATCAATTGTAAATCTTATCTTAAAACAGAAAATGTACCTGTTACCCACTCCGACTGACAACGCCCATGCATTTTCAAATTATTAACCATGGGTAGAAAAAATCCGTTATCTCTTCCGGAATCCGAAAACGATGGCCAAAACTTAATGCCTCAAGGCACTTTGATATTTTTTGGGTCATTGGCAGTGTAGATAGCCATCAATTCAATGTTTATTAAAATGCTTCTGCTAAAGAGTGTCAACTTTACTAAAACTCTTGGCAGTTTCCTGGCATATAAATAACAGAGCGCAGAAAAACCTGAATGCAACAGAAATGTGGCCATTCTGCTTTAGCTACTCAAAGCAATTTCGACAATATTTGGGTATTTCGGATTTGCTTAGTAATTATGCATTATTAATTTAATGTATACAAGTTCAAATAATTCCTTTTCCTTCACTTCATTGTTCTTTTTTCTTAGGACCATAAACTATCCAAAGAACCAAAAAGGTATTCACAATTGTATTTGAAGGTTCACATTAACGCACCAATTAGAGAATTAAATTTTATAACTGCACCATGCAGGCTCTCTTGAAAAGATAAATGTTTGTGACTGTCTCAGAACAGGCTTTGCGAAATGCAAACTTTTAAACTTAATATTTATATGAACTTCTGGTTGTCTAAATCAGCAGTTTAGAAAACAACCTTCGATTCTTATCCAAATAACATAAAGGAGAACAGATTATTCCCTATGGTGTGCTTTGAATGAGTCAGAGAAAGGGCGTATGTCTGTGGAACAGATTAATGAAGATAAAAGGCAATTCTGCCGTTTGAGCTGAACATAAGAGCATTTTAAGGAGGGAAATTGCAGAAGATTATTGCTTAGTTCAAATTGAGCTAGCTATTTTCAAAAAGAGAAATACCTAAGGGAAGTTTGGAGAAACTTCGAAAATAGCCAACCCAGTTGTTAGTACATTGCCACGCTGAAGAATAAGTCAGGAATGTCTCCAAGGGAGATACTGAAGAGTAAATATTAGTGTTTTCTGAGGAATTAATGAGGGACTTTCCTTCGAACCAAAGAAAAATCCGGGTTGTAAATTAGTGATTCGTAATCAGGCTTCTTTTGAACGTTGCGCAAACTCTTTACAGATATTTAAATATGGTTTTTTTCCCTATATCTTTTGATCATTCGCGAGCAAATGTCCAGCTTAAATACATGGAAGCTGTCTTTATTTTTCACAAGACAAGCCCCTCGGCAATATCCTGGAGAGTGCAGTTTTCACAGTTTTCACAGTTTTCCTGTTTATCATTTGCATTGAAAATAATGAAAATTATTTCCTTTGGGGCGTATCTACGCCCACATATAGTTCTCAACTTAAAAAAATTAAATTTTTGTGAATAGTTTGAGGTTGCGATAATAAAAGTTATCAGCTTAGAAGGAGAAAAACGAAGGCTACTCACATTCGAATTTTCGGAAAAAGTCTTTCGACAGCTTACTTCAGACAAACTAAAGCGTGAAGAGGCTGGCTGTTTTTAAGTAAACGAAATCGCATGGCCTTTCATTAACATCCAACTGTAAATTCGTGGAATTTTTACCATTAAAAGCAATAATAAGGTTGGGCACGATTATGTTCTTCAGCGATAGTACAGGGAAATCCAATAATACTAAGGAATCTGCGATGGGTAGTAATTTATTAAAATTGATGGCATCTACCGATGAGGTTGAGAAGTTTTCCAGCCAGTGTCTTTGCATATAAATGGAATTCAACCGCAAAATTAGTGCCAAATGACTTCCTGATCCTAATTCATAATAATAATAGAATAATTCTGTTGGAAAATATTAACGCCATGAGTTTGCATATAAATTATCATGGTAGAAGAAAACCGTCTGGAGATAAATATGATGGTCTGTCTAAGCTCTGCTATGATTCCCATATTAATATCCAAAATTTAAAATGGCAGGCGTGTGCTTTCGACAATTCATCATCTAGTCCCAGTATTTACCAGGAAAATGATCGTTTGAGTCGTGGACAGGGGTTAATAAGCAAATTATCAAGACGATTTGTTTGTGCGCGAGATAAAAGATAAACTACTGTTACAGGTTAAATCGATGTACGCTTACTCACTCAACTGCAATGGGTCCCTACAAAGACGTCTGGGGAAGAGGGTACGAGCACACACCCGGTAGAGGTGAAAAAAAGATCCACTAGTCGATAGGAATAACCGGTTTAACGTCAAAGTAACGCCGGCAAGCTCCGGGTGCTATCAACAGATGGGGCAAAGGCCAGTCAGTCAGGGAATCTAGTGCTTTGTGAAAAGGCGTTGGTGGTTACGCTGTAAATTCCGTAGCCGACGCTGAGCGGGCTCACTCTAGCAGTCTGTGGGAACAAGGATTGCTACTGCTGCAGTCTGCGGGCCACGATTTGCGTGCGGATGTATCGAACGGCAGATGAATTGCGTAAAATGAATTTTTTCACATAAGAAATAATAATTACTGCTCGGCATTTAGAGCTCCATTATCCGATCACATACAATTTTCCTTATTTTTAATAGCTAGCTTCATGGTTGTGCTCGTCACTTCGTTTTGTATAAAAACCCTACAAACTTTTGTTTTGTCATTTTAGGTGTCGTCGTCACTTTATGATTTCAAGTCTCATGTTATGCACTTCGAACAGTTTTACAGATATCCCACTTTTCTGTTTATTTTCTTACTGATTTACTCCCTGAAACCCATAATTTATATACGCCAAATAATTGTAACCTAGGTATTTCCTATGTGACAATGTTTGATAGCCAAGTCGTAACCAGTGATAAATCACATAGTTACGTGCGAAAATGTTTCCTTATTTTGCATGATAACTAGAAACGACAACAAGGAATGGACAAAAACATACTTGATGTACTCCAGCAAATTTTCAAATTACGGTTGAATGCTTTTTACTTTTAACATCATCATAAAAACGAAACAAAATCCATTAGAGCTGAAATATTTTTTAATTAGTCAGACGCTTTCTTTTGGTGAAAATTAATTTAACCATTTCCTAGAAACTTCATGCAAGAGTTATATGTTTTTGTTTCCTGATTTTGTGGCGTATTATACATTGAATGATGCATGCTTTAAACGAAAAATCTTTAAATCCGACTACAATCGGGATCAATAAACATAAGACCCCTAGATTAAAAGACTGTAGTAAAATGCATTTTAAGTGTGGAACGGGATTCTGCAAAAATTGTAGTCACAAAACTTAAACTTCTGCTCCAATTTTCCCAGAAAATAAGAAGTAATTATCTAGAAGTACATATCATGGAGGATGGAAAATTGAAAGCTATTGTCCCGCGGCGAGTAGAATGTGGTTGGTTTGAAAATGTTTACATCGCATGCACTGACTGATTTACTTGAAAGTTTTCTAGATTAACCGAGAATGCTCCACTGACTATGGTGAATCTTACCTATGAAGCTTATGCAGAAGAATACGATAGGCTCCAGTGATGGAACTTCGAGCTTCTAGGCATCGCGCAACGTCAAACTGCTCGAGTGGAACCCCCATGTGCAAGAGCAAACGAGCTGCCTCAGTCTCCGACTGACGAACACTTGCATCTGGTATGATGCTACTTCTCTGACTTCTGTTATCTTCCGGTCTGCTGTCAGTAATGTCGAAGTGGCTGGGGACTGTCAACAGGTTTCCCGGGTTTCTGGTAAGTTCGATTTTGACAGATTGACCTCCGGTGTCCTGGAGTGCTGACGGCAGGCAATGAGTGGCGCAATCGGCAGTTCCGTCGTGCATAGGGCAGCTAATAACTTGCTCGTGAACGTCTGGCTGTAATGGAAAAGCAAAGATTTCATTTTTATACGAAGTACCTACCCTTATACTTGACAATCAGTACAACATTATATAATTACATTGTTAGAACTTACATCACACCACTCGCAGTTGGAGTTGCATATCGACCAGAAGCAACTACCAGGTGCCAAATAATAAGGCCAAAAGACTCGCTACCACAACAAAGCAACGTCTGGAGTCGTTTAGCGAATCTGGTGTAGTTGTGGACAATGCAACTACGTCGGAGAAATTGGAAAACTATTCCCAACGCCAATGGCCGAGCAGCAGTGAGGAGGAAGGGCTGAAAAACGCGTGAGCCGTGAACTGCTGGAGTAATGGTTCTCTGGCCGGCAGTCGATTAATAAGCGCACTGACCTCGTGGCTCCATATTCTGTGTTACTACTTTGCTTGGACAAAATTGCTAGACACGCGGGTAGGATGCGGGTAACCAGCTGCCCCGAGTAATTTTCACGCCAAGAATCGACAAGGGTACGGACCAAAAAGCAGTCGTCGCAGCAATTACGACTCCCAGCGATGAACTCGGTCACAGCCGACTATAGTAGGCTTATGGTATCCCTGATGATGGGTTCAAGATAGAATCCAAAACGTCCGGCCATTAAACATCATATTCCAGTGCTCGCATCCTCCTCTTCGTTTTCTTCTAAAGGATTACAGCGTTATGCTTGAACTGAGGAATGATATCCAAAATGATTTCATTGAAGCCGAAGCACTTCATAATGCATTAATTGCACTTTTTAAAAAGAAGATGGTAAGGATAACTTGTATGAACGCGTAAACAGGATACAGGAAAAGAAAGCGACGGCAATACCTGTGGCTTTGCATCAAATGCCGGGGAAATTTATTTCAAGATTTAGGTCTGGATTAGGGTTACGTTTCTTGGTTTGATGTAAGGTGATGTTTAATGTCGGAGTTGGAGTAAGGGTCAGGAGTATGTTAGGCAGAAGTGCCTGCGTTTGTGTTAACTGTAGGTTCTTCGTTTGTGGTTCGGGTAAGGTATGTTTAAAGTTTATTTTTGGGTTAGGGTTCTTGTTAGTGTAAAGACAATGACAATTGTCCACTATTTTAAGTGGGTAGGGTAATCCTATTTGCGTGTCCTGATTATGTGTTTATACAAGACAGCCTAGCCACGAAGACAGTTAAAGACAGTTAAGCTCCATAAGGGCTATTAAATAAATATATAAAAATATCATAGTTTAACGGGTGCGAAGGAAAGTTTGCTGTGATCTGACACGTACCAAGATGATCGAGAAATTGACTTTTAGGCATGACGGGTGTCTGTATGATAGTCAGTAAGGTGGAAACCAGACTTACATCTCTGGTTTTACGTTTTTTTTACGGTGCGATCAACTGTTTTGACAGATGACTGCTGCCTCACGTTGCGATATGCAGCGACATGTGCCGTATGTTGGCAATGGACAGGATGCTAATAGAGGTCCATTCTGTCATACGCTTAATCTTCGTACCACAGAGGAAGGCCTAGGCCAACGTATTTAGTTCCATGAATAATGCATAAACGACAGATGACGTTCAGTCATATTCCAAGTATAACTTTCTTTCCTACTTTAAAAGTCACCACAAGCTAATTTACAAGATAAATTTGTAAGATTATCTTTTAAATTACACATTTCAAACAGTCATCCTAGTTTTCGGCTTAATCTGCCAGAATTAAGGATGCCTTTTTTACGTGCATAAAATCGCACTTAAGAGATCTTCATAAAGCATATTTTTTGTTAAAGTTAAAAATAGAATTTCCGGTGAATTTCACCAAATGAAGATTTTTTGAGGGTCCTTAGGAAGACTAGTGATAATATTCCCGACTCCATCTATATTAATATATACTTATATTATTATATTACATCAGTGGTAATTATTTTGCAAGCTGAATGTAAACGAAATTATTTCTAGTTCTATGTGAGCTAGTTTTATGCAGATGTTTCCTATGCAAATACTTTAGGATTATAAAGTCAGGTATGTGGCAATGTGTGCTCTTACAGAGGGGCGCTCAGTGATCCATTTACTCTTGAGCCCAGCCCGCAAGCACTTAGCGGCTAGCAAGATAGGTCGAATAGTCGGGCAGAATAGCATGTGGATCAATGCTTATGGCGTCGACGTTATAACCAGCAGGTGACTGGTTTAATTTTTAAGGGTTGCTACACCGGGAATTGGATAGGGCTGACAGATGTCGGCTACTAAGCCACACTTGGCCATTTTAACTTCTATTGTCGTTTTCAGTTATGTTATTCTATGTTATTATCGATACCCATATTCCAATAATGATACCGAAAACAAAGTCCACAATTTTCGTTCAATTTCCTTAACGTGGTTCCAATCCCCAAAATTGTAACCTGTTTCGTAGACTACTGACGAGTTCTAGGGGAATGCCAGTGTCCTGAGGTGGCATATAAATGACGAAACATTGTTATTAGGGGTCGATGGACCCTCCAGATTTCGTGTTATTGTTCTTTGGCTGTTTTCTGTTTGCTTGGCGGTTTTGTGGTTCGATGAATGTTTTGAGCATTCTTTGGTTTTACAGAGTAAACGAAGGTGAAGGTGTTAGGTTTTCCTGTACTCTGGAATTGAGCCCAGAGGCGCCTATGTTTGCGAGACAGAGTTACTGTTGAGCTGTAGCATCTGCTTTGTGTTGTGGGCTTTTCGAATACTGCAGTTTGTAGCGGACCAGTTGCACACCAGCGCACAAGGGAGTAGGTTAACTCTTAAGGTCTCCACCGTGAAGTGGATTTTCCACTCAAGCGAGTTTAGTTAAGATGCTCAATGTGAATTGTTTGGAAAACGGCGACAGTGGAGGCAACATAACGTGTCCAGAACTTTGGTTGACATTTGGTGACTATGAAGTGTTATGCATTTATTAATATGCTTTTTCACCAAAGGTGTATTAGTTGATAGACAGTGTCGTACAAGCTTCAAAAGATTTTCGGACTTTAAGCGTTTGGCTATCATGACATCGCGTCCAGTACGTAGTCTTTTCACTGGTTTTTGTGAAATTTAAATGAAGTGCAAATGTGTATCAAGAAAAAGCCCAGCTTTGCATGGTTATAACTTCCGGTTTCTTAATGTCTTCATAAATTAAGTTGGCAGGAGCTCCTGTTTTCGGTGGGCCTTTCGGCCATGCGGTACGTAGGAGTTCCATGTGAGGAACTGATGTGCCAGAGCTGTTCTTTTGCCTTATATACCTTAGAGAGGTAGTACGAAAAAGCTGTGCTAATATTAGTGGGTTTCATAAAAGACCAGTCTCGGGGTAGGGTTTTTAACTTCACTTCACTTCTGTTCAACAATTAGCTCTTAATGCTTCGATGGCATTTCAAGAAACCTGCTCTGGTGAGTCCCTTCCTCTTTCTCAGCTTTTCATCGCCAAGCTGATGAAAAGTGTTTCTAGTCATATGGTAGTAAACTGAGCTATATATTCGCTACCCAAATTATCTTTGTTCGATTCAACTGTCTCAGTATGAGGCCACTTCTTCATAACATGCCTTCCAAAACTTACGCTCGGGTCATTTGTTTTGAAAGCCGAAACATGTGGAAGAATTTATTGAGTTACTTCTCGCCGTTCGCCCGGATGTTACTCGCAAAAATACAGATCGAAGGCGTTTTTGGATAGTTTGAGGAGTAAACGCATGAATGTGATTGTGTTAGACGTGACAAAAGCCTTTTCAGGGGACGTTTTACCAAAGTGCAAGAGCTTCAGATGTCCTTCATTCAAACATGAATACAACTGACCATTAATAGAACCTAAAACTGATAACAAATTTCTTGATTCATAAAGAGGGAGACTGAGTCAGACGAAAAAATGCTGGCCATTAATTAAGTTTCTATACTTCGTTTCCCTGACGAAAGTAAATCGAAGACATACAATAGTGTAACACATGCGTTAGCTGTACTAGCCATGTTTTACCATTTTTGGCCTCACGGATTCAGACAAAAACATTGTTTTCGGGGAGTAAATATTACGTAATTTGATGCCGACCACTGTTAGTGTTAAGTTTTGCGTTAGGTCTAAGTTAAGGGTTATAGATAGGGTAAGGATTATGCATATGTTAGTGTTTTGTTTGGGGCTATGGTAAACGTAAGGGGTAGAGTTAAGTTTATAATTAATATAAAGGGCAAGTTAATGGTAAGGGTCATGACTTAATAACGCTAACTTTACCGACGGAAGCGAACAGACTACTTCCAGGAAGCACGTCAGAAGAAGACGATGCAATCCTTGAGACGCCATTTTCCAGCAACCGCATCTTCTTCTGAAATACTAAGTTTCCTGGACATTTACGCAAGGTCATCTGCATGATCGACGGGGTTTCCTATTCCCTTGTAATCCATCCAAATTCTTTAACGTATTCCGAGAACTATTAAACCATGTTTACAAGAAAGTTTATATAGAGTCGGGAGATATCTTTATTCAAAACCGAAGAAATAAGATTTGCTTTACTTTGAAGATAAATGCGTTCTTTGTGAAAAGCGGGACAATTTATTGGGCATATTTTTGGCTTTAGTTGCCCAGGTCATTTTCTAGATGAACACGTTTGACTTGAAGTAGGTTTCGAAATGACTGTGGCTACAAAATATCCATAAATAACCACAAAACGTAAGTTCTTGGTACTAAAATAACAGCCTTTTGCTTCCGACAGCTGACCCGCTGTGGATTGTTTGACGTATTATCTAAACCAATCGTGCTTGAATTCAAATATCCTCAGGAGAACACTCACAATTTCTGACATTTGGCAAGCAGTCTGACACGGATACTCAGAAATACATGAAAGTTAATTTCATTTTCTTGACCAGTTTATTTCAGAACTTCCGCGACTAATTCTTCATTTCATTTATATTCAAACTGGCATCATATTACGAGAAAGTCAGGCTGGGTAAGGAAGCTATTGAATAAAAAGGTTTTTAAGTATATGTTATTGAAAATTTAAATAACCTTGTCGTTGAAAGAATTAGCTACTTGACAAAGTCCAAAAATTCATTCGTATCGAATACATTTAATTGAAAGCTGCCCGGTTTTGAATAACACTGCAAAGTAGAGTATGATATGTTTACAAATCTTGCAGACATACCCAACCTATTGGTTATAAAAGGGCGTAGTTTATACTTCACTGTAAACATCATTTAGGGCTTTCAGTAAATAATAATTTCTTTTTACTCTTTTGTGACTATATTGAACAGAATCAGAGAAAAAACGCACAATGGAGCTTATCCTGAAGGGTGGATAGGCCTTAGGAAAAACCTGTCCGCTCAACCAATGGTCCGTCTTTCGGGTAGAGGAACGAACACCAGGTTGCATTTCAGTCACAGACGTTGCTTGACGTTTTGATGCGGCATTTGTGGCATCAGTAATGATCTCAGCCGCCTTTGGACGGCTCCGAGGGTTTCTGCAAAGTAGTTGTCTTATTAAACTGCTCGCCGACTCGGAAATGCGCTGTGGGATTTTGACTTGCTGGCATTCCAAAATGGCCTTACGCAGCTGGCCGACAGTTCGACCACGAAAGGGCAGAAATCCTACCAGGAGATAAAAAAGCAGAACTCCCAATGCCCACATGTCGACCGGAGGTCCGAGATAGCTGAAAGTAAAATAAATCTGTTAGTACATTATCAGGCATAAACGATATATAAATATCTTGCGATCATCCTGTCACAAAACCGTTTAATCGATCAAAGGGAGGTGGGGTATAATTTGAATTCTACAAAAGAAGCCTAGTACAGTCATGAGACAGGAATCAACCCTTTGTATTATTTGCCACCCTCGGTGGAGGTTAAATTCACGAGATCAAAGGCTAGGCTTGAATTTGGTAGTCATCTGGTGGATTATTGATAGATAGCACAGGAAATCCTACTTGGATAGTCAGCTTACTTCAGCAGATTGGTGGATTCCGTACATCGCAGTAGACTGGGCAAGTTACGTGACTCAAATGCGACTAGACTCACGAGCCCCGATCAGCGCTTCATAGTTCAGGTGGTACCAGCATCAGCTAAAGTCAACTCATGAACTTGCTTTCGTAGGTTTGAGTTCCACTAAGACTGCTAAGGTTTATCAAATTGGGTGTAAAGAATGCTGCAAATCAACGAATAGTTTCCAGTAAAATACTAAATCGAGTTATTTTTGGAGGAAGGAATACTTTGTTTAGGGCTTCTGAAAAGAAAAATTCGAAAATTAATTTTGTTGAAATAATTAGATATTTACTCAGAGTGGCATTTTTTAAAAAAATGCTACAAAATTTAAAAGGATTCGTGTGTTTAGAAAACGAATAAACGTAGTGGTTGGAGTACTCCTCAAGGCTTCTACACTGTAAAGCTTAATTGCTCAGACAGAGATATAACCTTCAGTTTGAAAACATCGTTTCAAAATTTTCAGCCAACCGGCCTCCACTCATATCGAACAAAAATTTGCACAGAGCATAATACTGGAAGGTGACGAACGATTCATATCGGCCAAACATTGGAACTGTTAGAATCAGGGAGTGGAGATTTGTCAGTGAAGGAATCTCAACCGTTATCTTTCAAAATTGTGCTAGCGTCGTGCCCAGTTCGAAGTTCGATAAACGTATAAGAAAATTCCCATGTAAATGGAAATCAGAAAAACATGGCAGCTCACCTTCAAAAGCCCGCCCAAATTCAATAGTATATATAGTATATAGTAGTTCATATGGTAGGTTTTCTCATTTTTAAAGATAGTTTTAACTGAACGATTGATTTATGAAAAACAATCTGGGCATGCCATGTAGCAGCTGCTGATCACTGAATGCGCAGGTACGCAGGATAGGAAAGTTCAGATAACACATTTGCAGGTATTGAGTAAAAACAGATTAAAAAATTTCATGAAAAAAAGAAATGGTACAAGACGTTTTTTTTCAGCGTTGAAATAAAATAATGACTAATGATTAAATATTCTAAAACATGCGTATTTTTTATGGGACGCTTATTAACGATGTATATTTACATTATTACCCATTAATAAGGGTTGAAATTCATAAACGACTGGAATCAAATTTTTAAAGCTTTTGAGAAAACGAGTTATCTCGTTAATAAAATCGTTTTCGGCACGAGAAACTATAGGAATTTTTAAATAATAATGAATCTGGATTAAGGTTATGGGGGACTTTTGTGATAAGCAAGCTACGTATTTTATACTGATGCTTCTTGCCATATTTCGGTGCCATAGATTTATCGGTTAAGATGGGACAAGGTGACCAAAAGCCCAATATTTAATGCTGGTGAAGTTTTGACCCAAGGGAACAGAATGCTAATGCGTGAAATTTAAACTTAATAAAATGAAACATTGAGATTAGAATTTTCATAAGCAAATTTCACTTACGATGTAGATGAAAATAATTCAGGAGCAGCATAAGGTGGAGATCCGCAAAATGTTGATAAAAGCTGATTTTGGTTGTCCATGACCTTACTGAAACCGAAATCCCCAATTTTGACACGGTAAAAGTCTGGCGATTCAAGAGATGGATGTTCCTTTTTGGCAGCTTGTGACAGAATATAAGCGAAATGTTGATAATATCATGAAGGGTTTGAAAGCTAGCATTCATGTATGTTATATTTACATCGAGTATTTTTACTTAATTTGCTTTGAACATAGCTAAGTACTGCGGAACTGGGTCCTTTAATTGTAGTTCAAACATGGCAGCGCTGTTTATGACTGTCATGAAACAGTTGCATAAAAAAACTACGCTGCGCAAAAGTGATCATTTTTCCACAAAATGCGGCCAAATTTTGCATTTTTAATATTGATATTATGAACTGTTGAAACAATAGAAAATCCCCTTTTCATTTTTTTGCCATTTCCCTATTTGATTTCTATTTGCGGCCTTGAGATGAAAGAAAATCAATTCTGGTCAATCAAACTTATAACGATGATCTGGTGAGAAATACTGAAAGCTTATCAGCCCACTGCATAACTTATATGCACTATACAATTCAATTAAAGGGCCTTAGTATTATTAATAATATAGTAACCGAAGCCATCATAAATTAACAAAAATGCTGACATGCGTTTTGGATTAGGAGGAGTAACTTAAATTAGACTGTTATAAGGATCAGAACATGACATAACTCTAAACTATTTTCAACAGGCCCAGATGTTGGCTTTTGAATACATTTCTTTTTGGCCAACTTCGAAACCCGCACCCGATAAACATGATTACTTATTTTTACGCCTACGACTACCACATTGATGGACGTTTCCCGGTTAATAATGATGCTCAGTTAAGTGTTATCCCTCTCGCAGCAGTCAACCGTCAGTGACCAACCCGCCTCCTTCCTTCAGGTCGTCAGCACTTTGCTAATTGACACCCCCAGGGCATGCATCCCCCCTCACGGACATCAGCTTCCGACGTCCCTCCCATGAGTATTTGTCATGGTTGACGTGTCCCGTGGCATTCAAAGTGCAAACTGTCTCGCCACGTTCGGGCGACTACCGTCAGTCGCGTTTATATGACCAGACCCCCGAGTTTACCGTCCGAGATACCCTTTCTCCTGAGGTGTCCCTCGAAATCCCAGTGCTGGATCCCGACCCAGAGTGTCTCCGTCAGCAACTTTCCGACACATAGATTGGCCTCATTTGTCTAGACTTCAACGTTTCGATCTTACGCCATGACGCTGTTCACTGCAATTGTATCACTGGTCTTCCTGTTATCTCAGCACCGCTGTCTCGTACTTGCAGGTTCTGCTGCAAAGTTCAAGCACGTGTTGTGCATGAACATCAACCTTGTCATCCAAGGTGGCCACTGGTGACAAGGGCCCATGCAGTGAAAACAGGGCTTTGAACAACGTCGACACCCTGTCCTGCATCCTCAAATTTTTCAATACTCTTCTCAGCAGATCGGTCTCTTCGAAGCTCAACCAGATCCGAGCACTTCGTTAGATCCTTATCGCCGCGGAAGACCTTTTGGAGATGGCCGCCAACGCCTTATCATTTTGACTCCGTAACGCTCACCGGACGATTCAGAGGATCTGAAAACAGAGAGATTCGCGTTTTTCCTTAATCAGCAACTATATTGACGACCTCTTGTTGGCATGCTTCACCGCCGAGGAACCCGGAGAGCCTTGCGACGGTGTTTGACCACCTTCTGAAATGTGATATTGTTCTGAAATTGGCCAAGTGTGCCTTCGACGTCTCCTTCTTCAAGTTTCCCCAACACCTGATTTACACCAACGGTCTCCCATCCTTTTCCTTCAAGCTTTGTTAATGTCATTTTGAGATCAGTAGACTCTGATAACTTAAGGGCGTCGAAGTAACAAGCTTTCATTTAGAGAAAGCATCTAATGTACTGGTAGGCAACAACATCAGAATCAGTTCAATATAACCTTCTAATGCATTTCTTCATTGTATCCACGAGTCATTTTAGAGTTTCGGGGTGGTTTTCGGGGTAACGGGGTAGGCAGTAATGACGCCATACTCGATAAGATGCGTTGCCCTTCCGAAACAGAAGGCTGGCTGTAGTCAGGACATGTACTGAGCACGGCAGACAGTACTAATGAGGCATAAGCATTAACCATACTGACAGTATCGATACTAGCTCAATGCGCGAAACGGATGCGTGTTCCGCTTTTTGTTCGAACTGGCCACCGTTCATTCTATTACGTTTCCACCAGTGTAACTTCATAATTTCATCAGCTATTAAGCGCTCACTTGGAGTAAATCAGTTTATAAGAGGGTCTATTACGCAGACTGAAATTTAATATTTGGACCCAAGAACATTAGCACAAGCTCCCAACAAACCATCGTTAGACACATGAGGACCCGAGATGGGAGAGGGTGCAGGGCCCACGCACTGCGGTTCTCGCAAGAACACTACAACACAATGGATGAACGACTCGGATCCCATCTGAGTGGGTGTGCCATCAAGACCACATTAAAAAGGATCTATTATAGCTTTACTCTCAGTCCGCCAGTCAACCACTCCACACAAAATTCACACTGGGCTGACCACGTTGTTCGAGGTATCCCGTCAGTTGGCTATCTTCCAAGCCACAGTTTTTAGCGCACCGTGAAAGTTACAAGCGCGTCAGGTTGTTTATAGTGCATCAGGCCACCGTCTGAAGCCAATCACTTGTCTGATGCGTAATTCTACACATGCTGGGAGAGAAGGTACTTGCTAAAAGCCCGATGCACGTCTCGCCAGTATTCTGTCGCTGAATGGCACAATTGCGAGGGCTTCGGGGCATCAGTCGGTACCCCAGCATTCACTCGGTGCTGTCTGGTAGATACTACAGTTTTGAGGTTGTAGGTGGTTAATTTCTTCAGCTTTTAGCCGGTACCTGTGCTGCCAGTATGGTGAGTTATACTACTGACTGCCTGTCGGTGTCTTGTGAATACTACACGGTTATCCCGCAGTGGCTGCTCTGTGCCTACAGAGTCTTGAAAATGCTGATTTACTCCAAGTGAGATCTTAATTCCTGATGAAATTAAGAAGTTACACTGGGGGAAACGTAATAGAATGAATGGTGGCCAGTCTGAACAAAAAGCGGAACACGCATCCGTGGCCTTGATGGGTCGCTTGTCGAGCGCATGTGGTGTGATGTCCCGACACCACGGGTGGCAGAATGTGCACTTGTTATAGCGAATTTCAACCGCCGTTCTTCCCAAAATGTGTTGACGCACGTCTGTAGCTTACAAACATCTTCTTGCTCCCAAAGATCTATTCAACGGGTCCGAAGACGCTCTTGCTGCTTTTTACGGGACGAAAGCGGCCATTCTACTGCCAAATTCTATTCACGTCGCTCCCATCTCCATCCCTGTTGATAACACCGAAGTCGGTTCTTGCACGGATCATCAGCAGCACCTCGAAGGTCAGACCCAGCCCAAAGCTTTCTTCTCTAGGATGTAAACACCTTGTAAACCACGCAATAACAAATTTGTACGTAAGGTTCTTGCTGTTTACCTCATTGTGAAACATTTCTGGCCCTTCCTTAAGTATAGAATCTTCAATGTGTTCACGGATCACATGCCAGTTTCCTTTGCTCTCAACTGACTCTCTGCGAGGCTTAACCTCTGGGAGATCCATCATCCACTCATCTTTCTCCTGGAATTGAACTCAATGGGATGACTGCCAAAGAACGCTGTGTTGTTTATATCTGTGACTGGGGTACTTCCGGGCTCCACTTCCAGGAGCTCCTTCTGACTACTGACGATGGCAACATCCTCTTCGACATCTCCACCGCGTTGCACCGCCCATATTTTCACCATATCCTCACAATAAGTTCTTCTCCTACCCGCCTGCAATGCAAAAAAATCGGAAACCTTTTACCGGCACGTGTCTCGGCTGCCAGTGGATTTAGGTTCAACTGCCGTATTGGGCTTATGACGACACACTCCCAAAATCCGACGCCAACTTTACTCATGTTCATATGGATATTAAAGAACCCCTGCTTCTCTCCAGTGGTTCTTTGTATGCCCTCACTTGCATGGGTCGGTTCACACGGAGGCCGGAATATTTGCCTGTATCTTGATCATTTTTACGACTGCCGGTAGTGACCACGTCACACAGAAAGGTTGTCCACCGATGTCGTTCTGGACCGCAGCGGCGATGACAGCTCTGTGCAGTTCTATCACCTCGAGTTAGTTTGGGCCAAGTACAAGGTGGCATGTCGTCCTCTCCATAGGAGATTTTAAAGAGGAGAAGGATGAAGGAGGAGACGGTAGGATAGCAGAATTACTGCAAAACACTAGATATCCTCATTTAATTTAACCTGCTGGTCAGTATGATTAGCGTGTGTGTGGCTACTATACAGAGCCTTATTTTGAGGAGCTACAGCTGAGCGTTTGATGCGAGTTCAGGAAAGTGCGAAAAATTCACCATCTGCATGAAGTACATGAGGTGACCTGTCTCCTCTTGCATGAGTACAATTATCTGACTAGATTGGTACGCATGGTATCTTGTAGTCCCCGCATATTACCCTCGTAGCACGTATGTTAAAAGATGGAATTTACTCGAGCAGACTTCAAATCCACATGCTTTAGCTGACCCCACTACCACAAATGTAAGATTCTTGTTCTTTTGAGGATTTTCGAAAGAAAAGGTATTCTCACTGACCATACTCCTCAACTTTAAACTGAATTATAGAAATAAAACTATACACACACGGTTTTTATTTTCCAATTAGTTAAGAACAGACGACATTCTTTGGACAACTGCAAATTTACATGCATAAAACTTCGAGACTGAGGCACCAGATCTTCTTCAGAGTATGAGGTGTGTGCGAAAAAAGTAACTGTTTTGGTCACCTCCAATATTTTGACGACCAGCTGGAGGACCAGTCTCGAGATTTGTATGCATTAAGTTTGCCATTTTCCAAAAGAATTTAGTCGCTTCTTAATAAAATATGTTGGGATGCCGTAGTTAAACACGTACGTATGAATTTCAAATAAGCATATAACTAGTGGCCCTAAACTGTTTATGGCATATTCTTATTTTCTTAATCATTAATAATTGAAAACAAAAATTTATTCCAAACTCAATCAATTAACCGTTTTGATCTTAGCTAATGATATAAGAATAGTTTAAATATCTTTTTTATATACTTTCCTACTCTTTTACTCTGATAAGAATCCACCATCCTAAGTGTCACCCGGATTTTTATAAATACTGTATAATTATATATCATTTATAAAATACAGAAGGAATTTCAATATTTATCAATATACTCATGCATAAGATGGGGCCCTTAGAATATGTTTCAATGAAGTAAAACCCAAAAGAGTAAACGTCAACGTTTCTATAAAAAAACATTTTAATTTCCTGATATCACGCAGCTTTTGCCGCATGTTTTTGCTGTAGTCCACATAGGATGCCAGCAAGTACCTGAAGAATCCAACGAAGAACAGTTTTGTAGCCGTTGTAGTACATCTCGATGGTCATTCAAAATCTTCATTCGTAACTCAGTTTCAGCATATTCCCTCTTTTGTAAGGATCCCGATGTGGCCAGATCTTCGCCCAAATCAGTTACCGGAGATCGAACAGCGAAGAAGATATTTTCAGCCTTTATGTCTCGGTGAGCAATTTTGCTGTCATGCTAATGAATAAAAATGTAACACTTGGGTTAAAGCCGAACAGAGGTCGCAAAATCTCTGCTAAAGTTCTAATCAAAACGGAAAATCTCAACAAATTCCTTAAATGATCATGAGAAACTAAAAATCATTAGCGTGTATGCAAAATATATAGTTATTTCAGTGGGTATCGTATTAAGTGAATCAAAGCGAAATAGCTGGAGCAGATGATAATGACATATGTGTGGAAAATTTCTACATACTTTTTGACTTAACAGGTAGATTTAGAATAAAGGTTCACGCTATTTTTATGTGTTTGAAGATCATAATAATAATACAAAAATCATTTTCTGACTCTAATATCGCTTTCTTAGCGATGTGACGAGAACATCAGCCCAAAGGGCGCCCTCTGGGTTGAACTACGTCTGGAATGTTCCTTGACTTTTACCGGTTAGTAAAATAAGATGGCTTCTCTTTTTGTATAAAAATGTATTAACTGATGATAAAGAATTAAGTATTTGAGTGTTTTTATTAAATATTGATAAAAAAACTCGTCTCTTTGTTTCAAAGAATGATATTTTTCCCCATTTAATTTCTCTAAAAGGGTGCTTTGCCTATGTTTGACCGTAGCTGAATTATGGCTAGTTTGCTCATATAAGAATTCTGTTTGCTGTTGTAACGAGATGACACTAACAGGGAGTTTAAAAAAAGTCCGCTATATAACGTTAAAACTTCATTTAATATTTTATTTGGACAGATATGATTCAACTGTATAATAAAAAGGTCAAACCTGTTGAAGTTATTCAAAGGAGCTGCAATAAAAAATATCCGAAATTACCGGAGTAGGTATAGCCAATCCACCATACCCAACAATTCGTGGCCATATTAAACAATCCTAGGGCAAACTTCTACGGGTCAAAACATGCTTAGTTGTCTCCCGATTATGTTGCACTCATGGGGACCACGAGCACATTAGGAAAAGTAAACGAAATTATCTGACCCAAACGCGCAATGGTAAAGAGGTCAGTCGGAATGTACATCCAAATTCACAGCTTGCAAATATCTTTTAGGTAACTGACCACACCTTGGAAGGACCGTGTTAGTTCGAGGCATCGGAAGAACAAAACGACTCACAATTGAGGACAACTCTATCAGCAGTCATATAAGGCTTCCTGCTGCTTATGCGGTCCAGCATCATTACATGAATAAAAACCTAAGAAAAGATGGCCGAAATAAATTTAAGATATACAAGTAGACAGGGTCTCGCGAGGCGCACGCCCGACGGGGAGATGCCGACATGTAACGCAAGCCACCGTGCATCTCCGAAAACCTTTATCGCAAAGATGAGACGGAAATGACGAAAAAACTGATCAGTGCAAGGCCCATTACTTCGGTCAGTACTTCAAGGTTTCTGGTGGATTTCCGGCATTAAACGCTTTGAAAATGGAGGACCGGCGAAGCTCTTCCAGATGCCAGGACCAACGAACATCTTTAATTTCTCAGTGTTCAATTACAAATCTGTTGTTTTCATCGACCAGGATTAACACATCTATCATATTAGGCGGGTGTGTCGTCCGAACTCTACCATATTCGTTATCGGGCAATGGTTAAACCACTGGACTAAGTTCGTATGTCATATCCTCTAAATATATCAGCGCGTAAATTGGCATGCGCTGGTTCATTTTATCTGGAGAACTTATATGGGTTGTTTGTTTTTGCCTTTTATCTAAGAATTTACACTTATCAAAAAAGCCTAATTGCTATTTCGCAGTATTCAAGCCAAGATTCATTGGTACGTAGAAGAAATTCAGTAATTGCTACGTTCATTTTCGTACAATTATAGTTTTTTTCTTTTAAGATTAACTCTATGTCAGCTAAAAATATCGGGAGAGTGGGCCTACCCGAGAGGGTCATTCCTATCCAGTCATCTTCTATGCAGCTTCATGGGCACTTACTACTTCCTTTCACTTTGTCCTTCTATGCGCACTGACCTGGGCATTTAAGCATGTCAGCGACGAGGTTGTAATAAACATTTTTTCCCATATAAACGTAATTTTTGTAGTATCCATCTGAATCGCAATCTCAAAACTCACCATTTTCCACCACCAAGGCAACTTTATCCCGCATGCGGATGAAATGATTGCAGTGACAACAAAGCAAAGCAATGCATCCACGAGTACCGTATATGCTGACATTCTTGACTGTACATACGCCAGGTCTCAAGGAAACATATTTTTAGTTCTCACCTCAATGCGAGTGTTATAAAAGCAACATTAAGGGAGAAGGCAATGTTTCTTGTTCCTCAGCGTTAAGTGGGACCGAATTAAACCAACAGTTAGCAACCATTAAACACTTGACTGTCGGCACTGAGCAAAGTACGCGCTGGATCTGAGGTTGATGAAACTCTGTCTATTCTCTGTCCGAGCTGGACTAAGACCAACTTTTGGGGAAAGTATTACGCACCACGACTAGGCGCCTTCAACTGCATGATACATGATGGCTGCGATCTGAGGCATCATAAAGACCAGAATAAGGAGGTCACCTGACCATCTGTCATCTGTACGAAGAAAAAAATTAGAAAATCGGTCGCACTGTCACCTTCCTCGCCCTTAGGGCTGAGACGCGTCCAAACATTCCGACGGGATGTGGATGAAGTTGGAAGGAAAGGTTTAGCGATGTGAGCCACTTCCACTTGATAAGTCCTCCCAGAATGCGGAGACCACCTTTCACAGTTGAGTGGACAGGAGTTTCTCAGACTTCTGGAACTGAACCCCAATCAGGGAGGTTACCACTATTGTGTGACTACGAGTGCTCATTCAGTCCTATGTAGGATAAGAGATTCGGTTGGAGTTTGATGCCTACATACCCAGTCTACTGTCGTTCGCAACTAAAAAATACCTGTCCCCACAAAGTTTTTACGACATAGACGGCAATTTGAGTTGAAAAACTACACCTTACTAATACAAGAATGGAATGTGCCTTTAATAGTGGAAAAAGCTTTGTCCGTAAGGCCATTCGTACAGTTCACAAGACTGTTAATATTATCTATAACATGAGAAATCGATGAATACTGTAAACGCAGTGCGCAAAGCTGTGAAAACTGGTGAATGTATTATACGCAAAAGAAAGCTTCTAGTAGAAACCGGAAGAAATAATTGAACTTGCTTTAAAGAAGTTGCATAACATGGAATTTGACGATGTGATAGGCAGAAGAGTAGGCTAGTTGCGTTAACCTCCACGAGGAGGGCAGTTTAAAGTTTCCAACATTGAAGGACAAAGGATTATATTCTCATAGAAAAGGGAAAAATGGTTTTTGGACATGGTTCTTCAAAGAACGTTCTCACAAAGCAAGCAGAAGATAACAAGGGAGAAGCGTTATTAGTAAACAGTTGGGTTTTCCCATACCAAATAAGACAGGTGGGCGAATGACGTTCAAACAAGGTAATTACCTTGTCATACTGAAAGTAACATACGTGTGCGTTCCAGACAAAATGAACCATGATGAGAGAATTATATTTATTTGAAGGCAATTAGGAGGTAAATTCATGTTCATTGATGATTTGCATATACATTTGGCAACTGCTCATTTTCATCTGACTTATATATGCTACAACCAAATACATATGCGGGAAGTAAAAAAAAGTTAAATGTCAGAAACAGGTTAAATTGTACAGACTAACAAGTCTATCCAGAATATAACGAACTTCACTTAATTGAAAACACTAAAAGATGTACAGAGTATGCTTGGATCGGTTAACAATAATTATTTTTGATGCAAATCGACAAAATTGCAAGGAAAGGGTTAACTTAATTTGCAAAAAAACTTCAGATATATCCAGGAAAACAATTAACTAACAGAAAACGCATCATAAAACTTTCAAAAACTTATAAAAGAAATTCGGGATAGATCTATTTCAAAAAAGAATGCAATATGTGGAAGATTTTGGTGGATCTGAATAATTCATTTAACCCTCTTGGAAAACCTCGGCAGCCTCGGTGGAATTCAAACACATGCCAGTAAGCGGAAGGCTATGGTACATCCAACGCTCTGGCCAACTGAGCTACGAGGCACCACCGGGAGCCATGAGTTTTATCACAATGGGTCAAGTTACCCGCCCAGCCTACTGCAACGTATGGAATCCACCAATTCTGATACAGAAAGCTGACTGCCCAAACAGGATTTCCTAAGCAATCAATCTAGAATCCACCAGATAACAAACAGGTACTATTAATTCGTAGAGGATTTTGGCAGATTTGAATAATCTCTTTGACTCACTTGTAAAAAACTCGTCGGCCTCGGTGGGATTCGAACCCACGCCAGCAAGGTAAAGGCTTTAGTACAGCCAACGCTCTGGCCAACTGAGCTACGATGCCTTTATCGGAAGCCGGGAGTTTAATCACACTTGGGTCAAGTAACCCGACCAAACTACTGCAACGTATGGAATCCACCAATTCTGATACAATAAGCGGACTGCCCCAAAAGGATTTCCAGCGCAATCAATCTGGAATTCACCAGATGACTACCAGGCAAAATAAATAAAAGGTTTTGGCAGATGTGAATTATTTATATGATCCACTTGACCCAATTTGATTACCCTCACGGCTCCTGGCGAGGCCTCCTCACTCATTTGGTTAGAGCGGTTCATGGACAAAAGCATTTCCTTTGCTACAGTGGGTTCAAATCCCACCGACGCCGTTGAGCTTTTCACAAGAGGATCAAATAACGTATGTCACTCTGCCAAAATCTTATATTCATTAATTTGGCTGATAGTCATCTGATGGATCCAGAAGAAGGTGAGGCGACCACTGAAACATGATGTTTATTGGATTCTCTCTCGAATCCATTATCAGAGAGAGAGAGAGCGCAGCAGAAAAGGGACGTCAAAACATTATTGTCGAGACATCTGTGCAGAAAACGAATCTGCGCATAAGTAGACGACTCACGAAGGTCATATTTTTTGCACCGTCGAGCTGATTAGAGCACGTCACGCCCAAACATATTTCTGATAGAAACGAACAGGCGAGTTCCAGAAAGTAGCTCAGAAGAAGATGAGGCGATCATCGAAACATGGTGTTTATTGGCCTGACGTTTCGGATTCTCTCTCAAACCCATCATCAGGGACAGTAGCCCTCATCACCCTTATCTGCTAAAGTCTCTGAGGATTGTTTCAGGTGATGAGGACGGTGATGATGATGAAGAGGATGATGGTGACGATGGTGGTTGTTGTGGTGTTGATGAGGATGATGAGAAGGAGGTGGAGGAGTTGATAACTGGAACATGGTGTTGATTGGCCTGACATTTCGGATTCTCCCTCGAAACAATCATCTGAGACCATCACAACTGGTGGACTCTAGATTGGTTGCTTAGGAAATCCTGCTTGGGCTGTCAGCTTACTGTATCAAAATTGGTGGATTCCATACGTTGCAGTAGGCTGGGCGGTAAACTTGACCCAAATTTGATTAAACTCACGGCTCCCGGTGAGGCTTCGTACCTCAGTTGGCTGCACTAAAGCCTTCCCCTTGCGGGCTTGGGTTCGAATCACACTGATGCCGCTAAGTTTTTCACAAGTGGGTTAAATGAATGTAATATTCGCAAAATTAGCAAGTCTACTGCAAGACGTTAAGCAGAGTTTTTAAGAAGGATAGTATGACTATTTGATGTATGTATTTAGGCTTTATACAGAGTTCGGTCTGTTGTTGGCTACGATGAAAAGAAAACCGCCATCTTTCCTTGGCAGAGACCCCATAAAAGTAAAGATTCTATAAGCTCGTATATTTGAAGGCCAGTCGGTAACCAAGAACTTGGAATAAAGTTATGAGAAGAACCTACAATGTTTACTTGTTCGTGAATTTATTTGGCCGTAAGCTAAAATGTGCTTGCTGAAGAAAAAGAAGTCTGTTAACTTGAACTACATGGCTGATTATTAGTGAGCATTACACAGTGTAAGTATCGTCAATACCTTGTCGAGAACGCGGTTTCTATAATTTTTATTTCAAAAATTTCGTAAAATAAAATCAATTTCAAAATGCTCATAGCGATGTAGTGGGTTTTCGTGCATTCGTTTTTCCGTTAATGACGGTCGAGACTACACGTTTTGGTCTACCCAAACATAAATTTAACAATAAGGACTTAAAATAGGTTATCTGGAAAGCGAAAGTTCCCTAAAAGGCAGATAAGCTTCCACGTCCTCCATCATCTTTCGGAAAACATTTTGATAATCTTACCACATTTTGCTTTTTCGTGTATTTTCCGGACAAATAAGGAAAATCTTCATACAGTAAATGAAACCCTGTCTTTTTTTAGATTCTGAAACCGAAACCGGCGAGTTTTTCAAAAGTTGGTCAAACGAATGCTGAAACTGTTTTCGGCATCATCGCATAAATGTGTGAAGAAATAGCCATCTAAAACTTAAAGTATTGGTATGTTGTAATGTGTAACCCCAATAATAATACTGACTGCCTCTTTGCACATTAATTATTAATACGCATTTATCCCGCAGTGGTAAAAATATTAATATTCACTTTGTGTCTGTGCCTACGAAATTCACGCCAGACGGATTAAATCTCACTTAGCAAGAACTTCTGAGGATTTAAAAAACAGTAGTTTAAGCTGTTTCCAAAAGACTAGCACAATGTCATACGTATTCTTACTTTCGTATCAACCGGGATTAAGTCGCTAAAATAACAGCTTACCATATAATTAAAAACCGAGGTGATCATTTAATGTGGAAAATTACCTGGTAAATTATATCCTAGTTGCAAATGCTGCAAAGTCAAGGCTATGATAAATGGAATGATTCTTTTATTTTTATTACTGTGCTTTATAAAGCAACAATGCATACACTCGCTAGCTCGAATTTTCGAGATGGTTTCCTTTTTTGAATATGATGTGCTTGTTCCTACCTTCTCTCACACGTTTTACACACGACGGAACTATCACTTCTAAAATTTTCAAAGGTTATTTTGGTAAAGCTCTCGCATTTACGTTAGTGCTCAATTACAGAAATACGTTCAACTATACAGATATTTAAAAGGTAAATATCCACATAGAATATTATGTGGGTAAAATGAAGCGTAAGACTTCAGAAAACGTACACCTTTTTCGGTATCACAGGAACTTAGAAAAGATGTTTGCGTGAGAAAAAGGTTCAGCAGGACACGTAGAACAAAAGATTATAGTGCACAGCATCCAAATTTCTACAGACCACAAGAGCGGATCTCGATCAATCAATTTTTTATCACGCTGAATGTAATTTCTTTGACCGTTTCGCACAAAACCGGTTATAAAGCATGAAACTGAAAGCTACTCCAACTGAACGAGTGCCTTCATTCGTCAGGAAAATATCGGAAACCAATCTTTACCTTGTTGCCCCGCACAGAGTCACTCAGAGACAAAACAGTCATCCGATGCCACCAGGCAAGAACAGAAGGCCAACTATCGAGGCAAAACAATCGAGGATCTGACGAAGGGTCTATTGAACTTGCGAGCATTTAACCTACATATGGGTGCTTCAGAGGTTAAAGACTGAATTACATATGGTGCCAATAAAAACGTCTAAATGTATCAGCTTATAACGCACTGTGTACCAGTGGGCTCAATCTTCAGGCTTAGCGAGGTCAAAAAACACTTAAGAGGCAAAACTGGGTAAATTACAGGTTTCTTTTGATCCATGGCCAAGCTACAAGTATTTTTACCTTAATTTTTTAAAGGTATTACTCCGCACTCTAGGAGTAATAACTCATGAATATGGGTATGAAAACTTCTCTGGAGATAGGACAATAGAGTCAATTTATAGTTCAATACTCACGTTCATGTTCTACAGCGCTGATCACAACGCAACAGGTAACAACGAAGGCACGATTGGCCAAGCCATTGTGATGCCAATGTTGAATACCAATATGAATACAGGTGAATCAGTTACTCTGATGCGGCCCTGACATCCAAAAAGCGATAAGTGCGTAGCAGAGGCATTGTAAAAATACTTAAATCTTGGGTCAACCATAAATGTATGTAAGTAACTCCGAAACTCCGGCCAATAATCCTTCTGTTTCGGTAAGCTCCCATATTTCCCCTTATATAACAAACATATTATCTTCCTCTTATATCCCATTGATTAGGAACTCCTGTATCAACAAACTCGGTGATAAGCCGAGGCTCCTTTTTTTACAAAACTGTGCCTTATATCTTAATTTCAGTTTCGTTGAAATCGACCGAAAGACGAGGTGCAGGCAAAGAGTTTTTGCGAAAAACCCGATCACTCCTTTTTTGCCACTCTAGCCGACCAGGTCCTTTCCTAGCAGTTCCAAAACTATAACATTGGTCAGAAGGGTGACATTCGGTTTTTGTTCCGGTTTAAAAAGCGCAGTTTTAAGGACTGGTCCACCCTACCAATTAAATGAATGAACTTTCATATGCTTGTAGAACAATGGTATATTCTATTTTGGCTAGGCGCTATAAGTTAACTTCTTAGTTGAGAAAACGGAGATCGTGGGAGTTTTTTTCACTGTCTGCTGTTTTTCAACTATGTTCCATCCAGTTGGCTCATATCAATTAGCCTCGTCAACATCCCGAGATACTATTTATTTGATACAACAGCTTGCATGCAAGTAAAGTAATCTGTATCAAATTATATCACTGAGCAGACCTTAGTACGTAGACTTAGTTATACCTTGCCTGACCTGTTCGGAACGAGAGGACATCGGTTGTTTGCAGAAGGATATCGCTGACAGCAACAAGGGAGAATGAAATGTCCAGTTAGGGATTCTTATCCGTCCACAGCAAACCATACCCAACTCTAGGTTTTGTGACCCTTCAGGCTCAAACCTGCGACCTGTTGACTAGAAGTCCAGCGATCTTATCACTGTGCCGTGCGCTCGTTGTCCTGTCGTTTTCAATCAGGATTTGTTAGGAGATTCACTCATTCTGGTATGCTTTGATGCCCACAAGTCCGTGGCGCAATGATTAGGGCATTCGAAATCTTATCAACAGAGCTCTAGATCAGCTTCTTAAACGACTGAGCCTCGTCAGTGATCGCTGTGCATACGTTTACTCTAGTTGTTATTTTCACGGGTAGTAGGAGTACTAAATACAGCTCCGGAGCAGATTGCAATTGCAAAATCTTACAGTTTAAAGCTTCATCTCTTATTATGATGCAACTTTACTGAACAAATGCGTTCTTTCATTTTCCCTGGCCTTTTATTGCACAAACTGTTTCATTTATTCGTTTCTGCCAACCGATTATTCGAAAGGTCTCCATGATTTGGAAATTTCGGTTAAGGTCACCGAATCAATAAAAATGGTACCCTAGGTAGGCGTTTTTGTGCCAATTAAAAAACCGTATCGAGGCATGTTATCTGAGTTGTTCGTTTTCAGTCAACGCAGAATTTTGTGCTGTAAGACACTCTATTGGTAAATGGTTTAAAATGATACTGACAAGCTAATTTATTTTAAATTAAACTAAAAGGTTAACGAATTTTGGTTATTTCGGGCATTTTAGCCAAACATTATTTTTTGTGCACCTCTCCAATTCAGCTGACTGAAGTTCCTTCGTTTTATGTCTCTTAGGAATTTAGGTAGCTTTCAAGTACTAACGAGTAATTACCCTAATGAACTGGATACTTTTATGCACAACCGTCCTTTATAAAGGAAAAACGAAGAGTCCTGGTAATTTTGCGCTAAGGATTAATTAAAAATCACCATATACACTTGGTGAAATTTCCTCGATCACCGCTAACGTAAAATCTGTCCCTGTCACTGTCCAATAAACAACGGAACCTGATTTTAAATCACAAGAAACGAATTATTCGTTTTAGGTTTCCTCTTTATATTCACTATCGTTGCGCTTTTGCAAAATTATGCTGTTTTACAAAATTAATGCATGAAAACCTACTATCTTTAAAGTAGCTCATAAAAATAAGAATGTTTCAGTTTCTTTTTCAATTCTAAAGCACAAGATAATTACGCTATTACTGCATTTAATACGTTTTTCTTATGCACTAATATGCCTTTCCGAAATATTCAATGTTCTCATTATCGATGAAACTTTAAAACTGCAAGGCATTTTCATTAGTATTAAAGGGCAAACATTATAGCAAAAACAGATGGATAAATGTTATTTAAGTGAGGCACAACTAGTTAACGACATCTGCCTTGAAACGGCAATTTTTTTTGGGCGTAAGCAGTGAGATTGGGCGTCAACCTAACTTCATAGGCGCGTTAATCTAAAGCAAATTTTTATTTGAAAAAAACGAAACATCCCCGCTGTAGTAAAATGTCCAGCTATTTATGTCAAAGCTATCGTTCCCATTATGACTATGAATCTTCAGAAGTGTAGAAATCTTTAGAAACCCTAAGTATCCTATAGGAAAACTACTTACGATATGCGCTAAACCACATTCTACATGTAAAAAAACTTCAATCGAAGTAATATGTGCCTAAGAAGCTAGTGTTAATGTTGCAGGTAATAGAAGAGGTGCAAAATCGCAGGTTAAATGTGCTCATAGAGCTGCTTGTTTATTCGAACTAATTTTTCTTAATTTTTCGGACACAAATATGTACATGTTTGTAGAACATGCAGTATTCAAGCATTCGCCTATAAAAACGTGTTTCCCGCAATTTATTAAAGTAAATAATGCGTCCTGAATAGCATACAATTTAGAGGAATGCAGCTTTAAGCTCTAAGCAGTGTTTTAAGAAAATAAGTGAAACACTTCGCGTTATATAACGAGCTTAGCGGAAACTTTGACATTACAGAAAATGCACATGAAAAGTGTGCCGAACGTTAAATTTGTTCTGCAGTAGTGTATAAATGGATTAACCTGGTAGCTTTTGAAAACCCTGAGGCATTCTTCACAAAGTGTACTCAAGGCTAAAAAAGTCAACGTATTACTAGATTCAAAAATAAACGAACGCAATAAAAAAATAACACGTGACCGCGTTAATTAAAAAGTATTCATTCCCATGGGCAATGCACTGTTCAAAGGAATAGTTAGCTCTTAAAAGAACATAAAAATCATGCAAAATAGGATGGTATGGATTTCATCTTCTTACGATCCTCTCTATTGCTCAAAATTTTCGAAAGCACTATAATTAATGTGTAAACTGGCTACAAAGTGTAAAGTGCCATCAAATTGTTAATCCTGTCTATAGCTTTTGTATATTCACCTTTGCTAGTGAAGCGTTACAAATTAAATTGAAACATCTGATCGATTTTCCAGATGTTTTTCTACAAAATATGATCTAAAACTGTTTGCTGCAAGGCTAAGCTTATTAATTTCCGGACTTAAGCTGTCTTTTGCAGATATGCATTGTTTATTTTCAAAGTTTTGTCACCTTATTTGACTTACCAGATGTTTCACAGCTGCCATTATCTGCGCAAAGATAAGTTTGCCTTCCACTTCACTAAACGGACCCCGTTTTTGCAGTCTTGTCTCTAAATCACCTCCGGCAGCGTATTCCATAACCATATTTAATCTTGAAACCGATTCAATTACCTATGAAAACAGAAAATGGAGGTTTAAATGAAAGATGGCATAACTTGATGCTTTAACTTAAATTAAAACGTTTAGAGCTAAAATATGAACCTGCACAAACAGCTGAAATTTATGGTATAGATTGGTACCATCCTGCAAAGAAGATTGTTTATGCAACATCTAATTTCATGCAGCAAGTTCCATTGTGCTCTACTTAACACTGGGTGGTTTTTAAATTTCGATTTTGAAGTTTAAGAATGCGGATCGTAATGTGCCATGATTCTTTATAATTTAAAACGATTTTTATAAACATAATATGGATCATTGCGTTATCGAGTATGACGTTATTTTCATGTAAGCTTTATTTAAAGATTTCATAGGTTTTTTTAGCAGATTCGTAATTTGGCAGAGAGTAATTTAGCGAAAGCAACGCCTGCTAATTAGAAGATATGGTGCAAATGAAGGCGACTGTGTAAGCCCCAGGTTCTTATTGCAAAAAGGGCCAAACACGCAATCATCGGAAATGTAGGTGTTTTCGTCTGACCTTTTTAAATGGCACCGGAGTACATTATCAGAGAGCATGAAAAGAGTTGAATTATTTTCGAGTTCTAAAGGTAACACTATTAAGGTAACATTAATTTCGGTGGTTCAAAGAACCCAATTTCAACTAAAACTAACACCGATTTGGGGCTTATAGGCCTCCGTTGGTGAGTGGTACAGTAAACCCAAATTAATCTACCATTTTCCTTTGGTATTGCTTAAAGCTTAGGGTATCTTTTTCAGATCAAATGATGTTTTAAATAAAGACTCTATTAGAACTTGCAAATAATAGACAACATTATGAAATATTTAGTAGTTTCAACTTAACTGCATTGTCAAGAATCCTCATGGCAAAAAGAAAAATGTTTGGAGGACATCATAAAACAAGGCCAATGGAATGACATTAGTTTGGTGAAGAAATCACAATATAATTAGGCATCTTTAGAACTAACCTCGTAAAGCCTGATTATATTTGGATGATGAAGTTTGTCAAGGACCATCACCTCACGGGAGATTAGACGCCTCGTCGCTGCATCGATCTTGGTTTTGTCGATTATTTTTATGGCAACATTTTCTATAAAATTATAGCGTAAGTTAATTTTCTTTGCTTAATTTTTATATAAAAACCTATTAACTTCAAAAATGGACTTTTCATGCCTAATTTACAAAAATTGGTAAGGTAGCCTAATAGAAACGACTGCCAAATTTGTACAAAATTGAGGCTGCTCTTTGTCCCAGTGGCTAAAAACTATAAGTATTTAATTGCTGACATAAGTTCAAAATTAAATTTAAAGATACTCGATGGGACGCATTAAATAATGCGTTAAGCTGTCTCCTTGATCAAAAGTGCGGTTGCTTTGGCATATTAATTTCGGATATACTAACATCCTGTTAGAAATTCCATGAGTAACACACGATTTATATTCTCGGTTTTACGCATATGCATTTTGTTATGCAAGAGGATATTCTAGTTTTTATATAAAAACTGTTAAGGAGTGTCGGTTCAATCCATTTCTTTTATGCCTGTGTCGCTTTAAATAAAATGCCCAATCGATTATAATATTTCTATGCTGCCAGTCCAAAACGACACAAAACATGGTTGATGAAATATTCAACCTATATGATGTACAGCAGCAGTTTGTAAACGCACACCCACTGCAATTAGCTGCTCTCATATTCGTCGCAGCTATTTATACCTGGAAAGTTGCTTGTTTCGTTAGTTGAATGTGCTTTAATACTGGCCGCGATTTCACCAATGGTGTTGGCTGGTTGCGTGATCAGTACCGCACATGTGGCTTCGTAAGCAACACCAATAATGGCCAAAAATCCGAGTGTTGAAAAGAGTTATAGGAGATTATCACTTTTTCTGATGGAATAGGCTCTGGAAAGCTTAAACGTAAGTGTCGAATGTGAACTCATCGGACCTGATGGTGTGGCCGAGTCGCGTCAAAATTGTCCCAACTTGACAGTTCAAAAGGCGACTCGGCGAGCATACGTTAGCTTTCGATAAATTCTCGTCAGTCCTTTACATTTATATCACTGTATAACTAAGTCAAAAATGCGCGTAAGTAGAACAAATCATATGGTTTTCAGGGTGGGGGGAGGGAGGGGGAAAGAAAAAATTAAGGTCCGTTTTCTGATCATGGTCAGAGGAAGGGCGGTCGCCGGAACAGGTAATTAGATGCGGGCGGCTGAATTGGTGGCTTTCGGCCCCGGTAATGGCGGCGCCTGTATAAAGTTTGTTTGAGCGCACAGGACCGGTTTGCGTAGCCTGATTGCCGCTGCTTCTGTTGTAGCCAACAGACGCTGTCCAAGAAATTTTGAATCGGTTTTGGGGACCTTGTAAATTACACGGAAAGCCTCTTTGGCATCTACACGAAGGTCTGTGTCCACCACATGCGCAAGGATAGAACTGTTTATGTTTTTTATCTGCCCCTTTTCTCACCATGCCGGAAGGTGGTCTCGTACTCTTTTGGACAAACTCCAGCTGATGTGACTAATATATTCTGCCCCACAGAAACACGTGAAAGAAAAAATGCACATTGAGGTGGTCTGGGCTGTCGGTTTATCCTTGCCCCCTCCGTATAGGATGAAAGTTTTCGTTCCTTCGCATTGTTCTTGCTGCATTTTCGACTTTTCACCCATGGAATAAATCCCCAGTTCCTCTGACGTAGTCCTTTGATTTCTAAGTAAACCAGATTCAGTGACATTTGGTTTTGCGGCCATTGATTGCTCGCGTGAGGTTGTTTACGTACGAGAGCATTCGTCAACATTTGGGGCTTCTACGGTTTGAGCTCCAGTTTCGTTTGTGCATGCATTTGTACACAGAGGTAGCCGTTCGCGCTGAAATTTTTTAAAAGATTTTGTATTTCCGCGACTCTTTCTTCTCGTGCATTACGTTGCGTCGTAGCACGCCGACATAGCAACCATACAGAAGTGAGTTTGTGGCCAAATGGTTGGCTGATGTTAAAAGTCAGTTAGTGCCTCGTAGTGAAAAGTTCAGTCTTGGTCATGCACATTATTTGTGTTAGACGAGAAAGCGTGTGAGATTTTTTTAATGCTCATACCTAATCCCGCTCGAGGACAAGCTTAAAACTGGAAACGTACCATTTTATGCATAAAAAAATTTTCCGGGAAAATTTTTGTGTCGCTTTTGTGGACGTTGGAATTCGTTGCGTTAAATTGCCCTCAAAAGGTCAGAAAATGTCATGTTTTCTTCAGTGTTGTCCGTCAACTGTCCAAAAATCAAGGATTAACGTTTGTGTTCGAAAATAAAACATTGTTTTTGACAGGTGTCAACTAGTTAGCGTTTTTGGAACTTTTAGCCTCATGAGCAATTAATTATTTTCATACCGTAAATTCTGGGTATGATCTGGCCTACAGGTCTCAGCCTTTCAAACTTTTTTCAGAAAAAGATGTTCTTTACAGAGGTCTTTGAGAACTGTCATTAACTGAACCTCAACGGCCTCGTTCCGATACTTGGCTTTCTTGGATTTCGATAACTTGTTGCGATTAAACAGGATTTCTTCTGAGTTGACCACGTTATACATCCTTATACTCTTGAACACTTATCTGACCACTTTAGCACCACATTTTCATTTTTTTACGAAATTCTCTAAGACTTCGAGATGGGCCCTTGTCAACTTAAAATAAACAACTTCTATGGTTCGGCAGGTTTTTGATTAGCAGTCAGACTTAAGTGACTTTCGAAAGGGATTTCTTACTCTTATTGCCCCTACAAGTCTATCGCGCATTTTACAGAACTAGAACGACTAAAAACTGGAACATTTGGACAAAGGTAAATGACAATTTCTGATAAAAGTATAAATCATTCTACCCACACAAATAGGTTTGCGAACCTATCGTCAAACGTTGTAACTGCAATGGATGAGTACGTGCTTTACAAAAGAATAATGCACAATCCGTCTGATTATAATAATATGCCCCTTTTCGCCAGCTTTGCATCGGTAAAAACTTTACAGAAGAGGCCCTCTCTCAGCTCCGGTCTGCTTGAGTCTGTCTTGACACCAGGCCCAGGTGTATGAGTGGAACAGAGAGTGCAGTAGATGCAGCGAAAGTCTGCCTAGTGAAGGTCACCGTCCCTACACCCCCCTGCTGTTGAGTTGCCATCCGAAAAACAGGCCTTAATCAATTCTGAGTGCTTCATGGTTCTGATGAGGACAATTTTCTTGAAGGCTGTGAAGTGGAACTCATGGACCGTTTCGTAGGTGTAGGCAGCTACTTGCGATAATTGTCACCCTGGCGCACACCCAGCTTACGCTCACGTATGCACTCCACGAGACCTAGGTGCCTGCACGGACATTGTATCCATTGGTTGTGATACGTTCTCCCAGGTTGCTCCTTGCGATTTAGTCAGTTTACTTTTATTTTCTTGACCCTTCATTGCATGATGACTTTGAGCTGACGTGCAATTTTCTCACCTAGTTTCACAGAAATGCAATCGGCGCCTCTGAGCCATCCTTAATATATGGCATACCCTTTAGAGTGTTTCTGTTTGGTTCCTCGGGGACCCAACTTGTAGGCATCCGCTTACAAACGCCATGGGATAGGTATTTATCATGCACTGGCCCCGCCTCGGATACGTTTCCTCCTCCTCCTCCTCCGTTTGAGGAGCGTTCTTACAGAGCTTCGTTTGTAAGCCACCGAATGGTTGCTGTGAAAGCTGCGACGTTTTCTGGTGTTCGTTGCCTTCTCGTAAACTAGCGTCTCAATTTCACCGTTAGAATTTCGCTTCATGGCTGCTGCTCTTGGTTCTTGCTTGAGCAACTTATGAACGTCTTAAAGAATTTTTTGGTGATAACAAACATGCCTAATAGTTGCGAAAATTTCCATTTCAAATTTAAAAACGACAGTTTGGTGAGCATACGTTAGATTTTTATATATTCTCGTCACACAGTGCTATAAATGCACAGGCCTGACAAGAATTTATCGAAAGCTAATATATGACCATCAAATTTTCTTTTGCACAAACATGCCGTCAACGTAATGGCACCAAGCTACGGACTGGTTTTGGATCAGGTCAATAAGTTCGCGTTCCTACAAGATGCGCTCTATCACTCAACCGGAGCTTGAGGGATCAAATGATGTTCCTTGATCTGCTCATTAGTTGCTCCAGCAATGTTTTTTGCCAAAATTCGAAAAACCTCGTGATTTTTGCTATTTTGAGTGGATTTGCAGCTTCGTCCTTTGCCTCTTCGGTACACTTGCGCCAGAATGCGTGTCTTAATTTCGGTGCGATGGATGTGAATACAGAATTCACATAAAAGGAACCCATACTGTCCTCCTGTCACCTGCTCTGACCTCGAAGGTCTATGTAGAATTGTGGGTGTGATCGACCGGAGATAGTTAGGACTGCCTTTCAAAACAACGATTAGCCCCAGTGAGACAGTTGGCTTATGGATTTCTGACTGACGCTAGAATCCATTCGGAGCGGTGTCAGCTACTAGCTTTTAACGCCACTCATTATCAGGGAACACATTCCTGCGCCGGTATTCTTGAAGCTATTTATTAAGCTGATTCGCTACTGCTTTGGCTTGTAATTTTTATGCTGTCTTGTAAAATTCTTTGTCTTTAAGGTGGGCCTTAGGTTTCTCATTATAACCTAGTCCTTTCATTACAACAGCCGTTCGTCCCTTATCAGTGGACAGGATGACTCTTTTTGTCATTCCTCCTCAGTTCCTTTTATAGCTTTTGGCTCTTTCTGCGAATAACCTCGCGTTGTTTAGTGCGCCGTCAACAAGAAGATATCTGCTTGTCGGATGAAGTGTTTTTCGTCACCGGTTGTTTTCGTTCTAACCAGCATAGCTGCAGTGAAGTTAATCGGGTCAGCATCTGTGGTGTTAAAACAAGCTACTTGCCGTAGCATTCGTAGTTGCTGCTCTGTTAGCTGGTTAGTTGAGAGTTGGAAACAAAGGATGAGCTTCCAGTGTCTGCCAATTTTAACTTCTTCAGTTTCCGCTCCAAAAATAGAGCTCTTCTTTCGGAGATCCTCAGCGATCGAATCACCGAGAATATCCTTCCAGACTCTTATATTCCGTCCAATCTTGGGCTTGTTTTTGTGTAAACACAAGTGACAGTCTTCGAGCAGAACTCTCGTCATCTGCTTAATAAACTGTCTCACAACTTCTCTGTCCATAGCCATGTTGAGAAAAGCCTTATATTCTATGCATCATGACATTAGTTCGTTCAGGAGGCATTTATGAAGAAATGGAAGCTGTACGTATGTTGCTGCGCATCTCTCTCCTTGTTGTTAGAAGACGATTTTACCAACGAAACTCCGATTAGGCAGATGCATTTGCATACAAAGGCAAGGGAGACTGTGATTGCCATTTCTGGCTAATAAGCTATCGTCAGACAGTCATATCCAACCCCAGGTTGTACACCTCCCGAGGATAGAACCCACCATCCCTTGATAAAAAGCCCCAAGCTCTAACCATTGGGCCACAGGCTCGCTTTCTTGTCGGTTTAGATGGGGAATTTGGACATGAATTTGTTGATGACTTCTGATCAATGGGTCGTGATTTTGATCTTCGGGTGGCGTACCACCTGGGGTTAGTTTATGACTGGCTGATGACGGCTAATAAGCCAGAAATGGCCATTCCAGTCTCCCTCGTCTTTGCCGGCACTATTCATCTGCCTATTCTACTACTTTCTGGTGAACGGCTGCTGGCGGGACTCGAGAATGAGCCTGAAGGCAGAGCAGAACGAATGAGTTCCATTAGCGAGCTGTGAGCGATCAGCAATGAATGAGCCTCTGACTGCCGACCCTAAAAAATTACAGAAATCTGGCGTCAAAAGATCGCTGAAACTCCTTACAGGTAAGTTATTACTCTCGTTCCTTCTTATTACGTTCTGAAAGTCATGGTGAACCTACCATATCTAAGGTAAACTGTCATCCTAAAATCCTCGAAACTGGTATTCCACTGCGATTGTCTCCCTTATTTGACCACCAAACTTAGATTTCAAAATGATTATCACATCAGCTACATCCAAATTCAAAGACCTAAGATGTCGAAGTAATTGTACAATTAGATATAATCCCTTTCTTAAGCTTTATTGCGCTAACTTAAACGAAACAGTCAACAAATAAATTCCTTCCAAACTATATTACCTAAGCGCCAGTGAATCATTTACTCCAGCAGAGCTATCCGCAAGTAAAAAGGTGTTCTTTTGGGTTCTCGTAAAGCAAACCATAACGCAATAATTAGAAGCTACGGTCCTTTCCACAGTTAACCCAAAACTATGGATGTGTTGTAAAGTTTTTTTTGCATCTGCTTCATCCGAATCTTGAGGTTCTATTTTCAGGAATCGAGCAACACCTTCTTCTTAGTGGTTTTATATGACAAAATATTAATAGAGTATATTTAAAGAGCACTCCAGAGATTGAGAATAAATATCCTGCTCATCACGGTCAGAGTTCTGTCCACAGTCTTCTTGGTCTAACCACAACGCACTATTCTGACAAAGAAAGGCATGCAGCGGAAACGAAATGCCTTTTCGGATTATTTTCCCCAAATCGGTGGTCACACAAACAAGTCAAGTCAAAACTTATTTCCATATTTACGGTCATCCGGGCAGTTGCAAAACAAACCAGGCAAAAATTGCACACAAACAATCAACTTGCTTACATGGCAGTTCGACCGTCGATTTCAACGAGGTCCATCGTATGCTCCACACCAGGTGGTGCAGGGACGGTGACTTGCGCGTGAATTAGTTTTAAGTGATATTAGCCTTGCGCTGCAGCTACCGCACTCTCTCCTCCTCCCCCACCTGAGCCCGGTGTCAAGACAGAGTCAAGAAGACCGGAGATGGGAGAGGGTGCAGGTGGCTGGCGTGGCCAGAGCCGCCCCTGGGCGTGCCACCACACCTGGCTCGGATCCCACGGAGTGGGAGTGCCATTAAGGCCAAATTAAGAAGGAGCCATTGCAACCTGACTCTCAGTCCGCCAGTCAGCCACTCCACACAAAACACACATTGGGCTGACTACGCGGTCCGAGTTATCCCGTCAGTTGGCAACCTTCCAAGCCATGGCTTTTAGCGCACCGTGATAGGTTCAAGCGCGTCAGATTGTTTATAGTGAGGAAAATACGCTGAGTTCTCGACCTCACTATCTTCCCCACCCCCACAATCAAACCACTGTCCGAGCCGGTCAGTTGTCTGATGTGGAAGCAGGCGCAGCTGCTGGTGACCTCGTCTACGTATACTACGTACACGACCTGGCCCCCAAAACACAAGCACCAGGATTTCACACAACAAGGGGTTGAACGGCTTACACTTCACATGTGTGAGATAGCCAGAGGTCACGTTAAGAAGGAGCCATTGCAGTCTGACTCTCAGACCACCAGTCAGCCACTCCACACAACACGCATTGGACTAACTGCGAGGTCTGAGTGTAATTTTCAGTTGGTAACCTTCCAACCGCGGCGGTTAACGTAACCGCACACTCTCCTCCTCCCCTACCTGAGCCCGGTGTCAAGACAGAGTCAAGAAGACCGGAGATGGGAGAGGGCGCATGTGACTGGCGCGGCCGGAGCCGCCCCTGGGCGTGCCACCACACCTGGCTCAGATCCCACGGAGTGGGAGTGCCATAAAGGCCAAATTAAGAAGGAGCCATTGCAACCTGACTCTCAGTCCGCCAGTCAGCCACTCCACACAAAACACACATTGGGCTGACCACGTGGCCCGAGTTATCCCGTCAGTTGGCAACCTTCCAAGCCACGGCTTTTAGCGCACCGTGATAGTTTCAAGCGCGTCAGATTGTTTATAGTGAGGAACATGCGCTGAGCTATCGACCTCACTCTCTCCCCAACCTCCACCATCAGACACTGTCCGAGCCGGTCAGTTGCCTGATGTGGGAGTGGGCGCATTGGCTGACGAATCGGCGTAACCGTCTTCGCGCGCCACAGCACGACCTGGCCCCCATAACGCAACACCATAATTCACAAACTCAGGGGATACGGAGCAGCCATCGCCGTCTGACTCGCAGTCCACTGGTCAGTCACTCGACACACACAGCACATACACTGAGCCGACGGCGTGGTCTGGTGGAAGCGTCAGCTTGGCAGACTTCCCAGCCACGGTTTCTAGGAAACCGTGATATACTCTGGTAAATAGTGATTGTGAGGGTGTTGTCGATTCATTGGTGTAGGCAGTGTGCGCTGATGTAGCTTAGCCTCCGGTGGTTAACCGGAGGTTGTCGTGGAGGGGCATGTGTCCTAATAGGCCCATGCGGTGTGTAAACGTGCGGGAGCAGTAAGGGTAGTGAAGGCGGGCGCGTCGACTGTATGTCGGAGCCCAAGGCACTGGTTCACCAGCCTCCGTGCGATGGATTCGCAGGTGACCGACCAGGCCGATGCGTGAGTTGAAGTTGCGGGCGCAGTGTGGGCAGGAGAAATCGGTAGAGGCTGGGGGATGTCATTCATGGTAGTGGGGGTGGCAGGGGCGCTAAGAATGGCAGGAGCGGAGGGTGTGCATGGTGTATCGGTGTTGTCGGCATTGTGGTGAATTCCGCTGTTATGGATGCGCATGTGACCGAATAGGCCCATGCGATGAGTGAATGCGCGAGGACAGTGAGGGCAGTGGAGGCGACGATCTCTGCTGTGTGATGGTGCTCCAGGCACTGGCTCACCGGTCTCTGTACGATGTATTCGCAAGTGACCGACCAGGCCGATGCGTGAGGTGAATGTGCGGTCGCATTGAGTACAGCTTAGGAGAGATTCCCCGTCGCTGATGGTGGTGGTGGTGGTAGTGAAGGCGAAGGCGGTGGTAGTTGCGGTGGTGGGGGTACCAGGCGATGAGTAGATGGATGTGGTCTCTATGATGGTGGGAGTAATGGAATTGATGCCAGGAGTGAGGGTGGGAGAGTCAGAAGGAGGGTTGGCAGAATTTGACGTAGAAATTGGAATTGTCGGATTGTTGGTGCATTGCGTCCGAAGATTTCCAACCAGGCCGATTCGCGCACGGAGGATTCGTTGACAGCGTGGGCATGTTGGCAGGGCCTGGGCATTGGCGGTGTGTGTCCGGGGCGCTGGTGACTTTCGTGCCGCTCTTTTGGCCTTGGCGGCGGTGATCCGGTTGGCCTCATAGATTGCGGAACCAGTCTTCACTGATCTTCTCCATGCCGGTCTATCCTGGGCGAGGTCCTCCCAGGTCGCCGAGTTGATTTGCAGTTGCTTCAGCGATTTCTTCAAAGTGTCCTTGTAGCGTCGTTTTTGACCTTCCTGCCGGCGAGAACCCCGAAGCGACATCTCCGTAGAAAAGTCGTTTGGGTAGTCGCTCGTCGTCCATTCTTACCAGGTGGCCGCTCCATCGCAGTTGCACTTGCCTCAGCATGGCATGGATGCTGAGCATTTCGCTCCGCTCCAGGACTTCCGTGTCCGGGATCCTGTCTTGCCATCTCAGCTTCAGTATTCTGCGGAGGTAGCTGAGATGAAAGTGGTTCGAGTAGACGGTCCAGGTTTCCGCTTCGTAAAGGAGTGTCGTCAAGACGACGGCCTTGTTCATCTTCAGTTTGGTGTTCAGGTGAATACCGTGGCGATTCCACACAGAGGCCTGCAGCCGGCCGAAGGCCTGACTAGCTTTGGAGATCCGTTGGGCAACCTCGTCATCGATTATCGTGTTGCGCGACATCGTGCTTCCTAGATAAGCGAAAGTTTCCACGTTTTCGAATTAAGCACCATTGACATTGATTCCAGAAGCATGGTATTCCGCGCTGGGTGGTGGCTGGTGCATGACAACCGTTTTGGCTGTACTAATTGTTCATCCCAAATCGGCGCAGCGTTCGGCGAAGAGGTCCATGCTCCTTTGCATGTCCTCCTCCGTCACGGTGTTAAGGGCGCAGTCGTCCGCGAATAGCAAGTCGAGGACTGTAATCGTAGACACGCGCGTTGGAGCCTGCATACGCCGACTGTTGAGAAGGTGCCCGTCAGTTCTGTAGGCGATGCGGATACCAGGCTGCTCATCACGGTAGGCGTCCATCAGCATAGCTGAGAACATGAGACTGAAGAGGGTGGGGGCCAGTATGCAGCCCTGCTTCACTCCATTGGTCACTGTGAATGCTTCGGATACCGTCCCGTTGTCAGTGACGCGCGCCGTCATCCCGTCATGAAGCTGACGCACCAGGTGCGTGAACCGCTCAGAACAACCAAATTTCTGCATGACTTTCCACAGTCCGTCACGATTCACCGTGTCAAAGGCTTTCGTTAGATCCACGAAGGTAGTGTATAGGTGAGTTCGCATCTTCTGACACTTCTCTTGTAGCTGGCGGGCGACAAAGATCATATCGGTTGTTCCGCGGTGTCGGCGGAAGATACATTGGCTTTCCGGGAGCAGGCCCTGCTCTAGGTGACTGTTAAGATGATTGAGAAGGATACGGGTGAAGATCTTCCCGGCGATGTTGAGCAACGAGACGCCTCTGTGATTATCACAGAGTTGCCGGTTCCCCTTCCGTTTGTAGAGATGGACGATGGTCGCGTCTTTGAAATCCTGAGGAACTTGTCCTTGTCGCCACATCTCCTGTAAGAGTATTGTGAGTTCTGCCATCAGCCGGTGCCCACCGTACTTGTAGAGTTCCGGTTGGATTGCGTCGGATCCCGGTGCTTTACCGCTGGAAATCTGCTGCACGGCGACGATGGTTTCTGGTAGGGAAGGCGGCAGATCTAGGTCATTGTTCGTGTTCACTTGAGGGAGCCGGTTGATGGCAGAATCGGAGATGGCTGATGAGCAATTAAGGACACTTCTGAAGTGCTCGGCAAGGCGCTTCAGAATTTGCGATTTCTCTGTCAGCAGTGTTGTGCCGTCAGAGCTGAGCAGTGATGCGGTCCCCTTGATACACGGACCGTAGATGGCCTTGATGGCTTTTAAGAAGTTTTTCATTTCATTGCGGTCCGCATACCCCTGGATTTTCTCAGCCTTACGGATCATCCAGGCATCCTGCATCTCTCGCAGCCGTTGTTGAACAAGGCACCGGCATCTGAAGAAGGCTGCTTTGGTGGCGTCAGTCCGAAGGTCCATGTAGGCTTTGTATAGTCCATTCTTCTCCACGAGTAATTTGCTGATGTCAGCGTCATTGTCATCAAACCCGTCCTGGTGTTGACGGCGTGCGCGTCCGAGGACTTCGAGGGCGGTGGACTGGATGACATTTCGCAGTTGACCCCATCGTATCTCCACGGTAGCATTATCAGCTGGAGCATGTAGGTCCTCCAGTTTCTCGGTTATTTAGTTACTGAAATCAAAACAGTGAGCAGGCAAATTTAATAAAATAGTATTTAACTTACCTGGCGGCCTCTTACCTTGGGGCCTTCGTCAGGGTTGCAGTCGGAGTCTCATCTGAGAGATGACGAGGCGATGATCTGTCCAACCATCGGCATCGCGGATCGCCTTGGTTACCAGCACGTCCTGTCGATCTCGCCTCCGGACGAGAACATAGTCCAGCAGATGCCAGCGCCGCGACCGAGGGGGCATCCACGTGACCTTCTCCCGCGTCGAAAGGCGGAAGAAAGTGTTGGTCAGCAAGAGACGGTGTTCCGCACACACGTGCGCAGAAGAAGGAGGCCGTTATCGTTACGGCTACAGAGACCGTGGGGACCCAGCACTCCCTGCCAGGCAGCGTGGTCCGTCCCGACGCGGGCTTTGAAGTCACCAAGGACAATAATAGTGTCTGCCTTCGGTACAGTCGCCAGCAGGGCGTGCAGGTCCTCGTAGAATTTGTCTTTCGCCGCATTAGAGCTCGTCATTGGGGGAGCGTAGGCGCTGATGATGGTGGCGAATTGGTATCCCCGAAGAGGCAGGTGGAGGCTCATCAGGCGATCATTGATACCCTGCGGCAGACAGGGCAGACATCCCACTATGTCGTTCCGGATGGCAAAGGCAACACCAGCGTCACGTCACTCTGCCTTTGGCCGGCCGCTCCAGAAGAAGGTGTAGCCAGCACCCACCTCCTCCAGCTGACCCTGAGGAGCAGCAATGTCTACCTTGTATCGCGCCAGTTTCCGAGCGACGAGCGCCGTCCTCCGTTCCGGCCGGTTGCTCCTAGGATTGTTTAAAAGGGAACGAAAATTCCAGGCTGCTAGTGTGAGTGGACTCACTCGAGCAGCCTGGAGGGTATGGCGAAGGGGGTTGGGACGGAGGGTATTGTTATTTGTTTGAGTTTAACGACCGCATATTTTGCGATCTGCGAGCCGCGGCCGGCTGCAAAAGACGTGATAACCAGCAATTTTTAAGGTACCTTTTCTAGCCCTTTCCTCCGCGAGGAGGCCAGCAGTTCTGTCCCTAAATAGGGCTGCTGGAACATCCCAGACGGCTGCCGAACTCCACTATGAGTCACGGTTTTGTTTTAGCGGAAGAAAGACCCGAGTTAGCCTGGGCCGCCTACAGGATTGCTGTCGCCCCCACCGTAGGACTTTTTGAGAGGGGGGAGGTGGGAAGTTCGGGAGTCAGACATACTGGGTGTGGAGGCACACACAACACCGGAGACCTCACCTGGTTTAGCCCGCTGGGCGTGACGGTTGCCCGGGGTGTGGCCGCTGGGAAGAACCCAACTTCGAGGAGCTACAGGTGAGAGTTGGGTACCAGTTAGAGGCGGCCACAGGAGTATTAAGCACCTGTACGAGACAAATGGAGCGACCAAACGCTATCTGTGTGGTGCTGCCCCTAACTAGTACCCCTACACCCCTTTCATCCCGCATCAGCGTAGTAGGTCACTCGCGACTCCATGGCACAGAGACTCGCTAGCCAAGGCCATGCGCACCAATAGCTACCCACTGCGCTCACCTCAAATGGCGACACCGCCCACACATATGGGCCCTTCGGACCTATTTGGCCTTTTGCGCCTCCAGGAAAGTCTGCGGTAAAACACCGCAGACAAAAACCCATCACACCCCCATTACCCATCAAAGGCACAGAATAGGCCCATCTCGTGTAAGTGGGAGGCGGTTGGCCTGGAGTCCAACCAGGCCGCATGTATGCAGCCATTGCGCTCAGCCATGGTAAACGATGACTGACAGTCTGCGACAGACAAGTGGTGTGCGCGGGAGGGAAACGAGCGTGCAGTCGACATTTCCATTCTATTCCAGCGCATCCCCCTCTATAATAAACCTGACGTGATTCGAAACTATCACGATAGAGCTAGGAACGTCGCCAACTCACGATACAAGTCAGTTACCGGGGTCAAACCAGGGCGTGTGTTGTGGAGTGACTGACTAGTTGGATGAAATTCGCACTCAATGGCTCCTTCTAGTACGATCTAACGTAGGTGGGCTTCAAGAACCCCACCACTTTGTGTGTAAACGTCGTGTGCTTTGCTGCGAGCAGATCATGCGTTACACGCGTAGACTGTCTCTTTAGCCTTTTAATCTACGGGTGTCTAAATGCCACATTGGGGGCTAACAGGATCGGTCAGTAGACTAGTGCCTGGGAAACGAAAGACAGAGAGAGAGAGAGAGAGATAGTCAGGTTGACACTCGATTTTACGTTCCCGCGGCACGCTCTATAAACCACCTCTGGGTCCCTCTCAAGAGGGGTGCCGAGCTGCGCACCCCAAATTTTTCTACGGAAATCCCCTCCAACTTACCAGGTGTTGCCTTGTAAGCCCCTGCGTCCAACTCCGCCTCCGGTCCTCTTAACTCAGATGGATTTGGGAAGCGAGAGTGCGGACGGTGCTGCTCAATCCTGCTATTACCATAAAAAAATCACTCGCGAATCAGCGTGCTGCGTGGACGATGCCCTGGGGCACACAGTGGACAACATCATTCTTAACCCTCGAACTGACGCAGGAGTCACACTTTCGAGCTGAACAACGATTCTTGAAAAATTGAAGTTAATCTGTAGTACGTATTTTGCCTTATTACTTTCCTACAATCACACTTAAATTGAATCTCCTGTCCTAGCAGTAGCCCCCCGAACATTATTTTCTTGTGCCTTTATGTTATTGATGTGGCGTAGTTAGCATAGTAGAACTGACATATTGAAGAAATATATAACTGCAATTGTGATCGACAACTTGACTTTCCTATGGTTGCCTACACTCGGGTTGTAGTTAACGGGAACTTTACGAATAAAAAATAGACAACAATCAGGAGAGCTCGATTATAAGATGTCTTTGTGCCTTGGTCAAAAATGTGCCAGTTTACAGTGGCCCAAACTGCCGAGCAAATTACGAAGTCAAGTGTTTTGGGAAAAATTAAAATTTGTTTTGCATTCGTTTCATGAGGCGGTCTCGTACTTAGAATTCGAACGATGTTTATGTTTGTCTGACTGTTGCCTCAATACCAATACGGCAGAAGAAGACACCGCGATCAGCCACGAGGAAATACATTTAAAAAATGGTAAGTAGTTCTCATCGAAAACTGCGTGTATTTACTCCATCCCGTCTAGGTTGGCTGTATTCTGTCCACTCCGCTTCAAGAGAAAGTTCCAGAGGAGCCGAGCAACATTTCACAGACAGATCCAATCAAATCTGATGGGCGAACTGTGACCACGGCCAATGCGGGACGCTCTCGAGAGCGTTTTCACGGCATACAACGTGAGAAATGTGCAAACGTGCTTTTCTGCGAGATCGACTCATCGTGGGCATGTGGATATTGCCGACAATTCGTTCTCTTTTCTATGAAAAGCCGATCTTGTTATGTTTGCGGTTTGCTGAATTCACACGTTAATACACAGCGTACTAAAAATTCTTTTTCACACATCCAGCCGACAGACGCCAATCATTTTATCCTTCAATGTAGTCTCTAAACGATTAATGACAACGTTTTGCTGCAACAGTTTCGTTTGGATTGATTTAAAAATTATCTTGACTTCGATCGAGTAGCACTTTAATATCGGTGATTAAGCAGCACCATAATCTACAGCAAAAGTCGATCAAAAACAAAAATGCAGACGAAAAATTCAGATATAAATTATTTTGAGTGCTCCTCAGTATAAAAGAAACCAAATATGGATTGGGTATGTTTTTGGATGATCGTCAGACCGTTATAATAAAAGAGGTGACGTTAGCGTAGTGAAATGTTGAATAGCAGCAAAGTTATATGGGCGATATATTTTTCTAGCTATCATTTTTCATGGAAAGTGTCTGCCTAAAATTTATCAGCCTGAGCATATAAGACGATTCTTTTCACGTTTACAAACGAATGTTTATTTAAAAGACTGATGATAATTTAGAGTAGTTTTCCATGAAGTTTCTATCAAGTATTTCGATATATTAAATTTCATTTTATGATAAAACATAAAATGACCATGTTCGAACTAATTGCTTGTCTACAAATTGATAATTAAATCCTTTTTTGCATTTAAAAATATGGCAATCTCTATTTCCTTTCTATATACGTAAGTGATAGAAGTTTTTAAACTCAATTAATATCGAATTTTTCCTTAATGGAGTGCAGAAGATTCAGTGTTTACAATGTGCCGCTTATCAAATAAATAGGAAAGAGAAGATTGCCAGACCTACCTTTTGTCATCAAGTGTATAGCTAGTTGTACTTTCGAGAAGGTTCCTGTGCCCAGGGTCTCAAGCAGCGCATAACGTCCAATCGTGTTGTTGGAGTCAAAAAACATATAATTTGGCTTTTGTCCTTCTGTCCAGTTGCTACTCAGACCCTCCAATATCCTTTTATATGGCGTTTTTACAGCCGGCTTATCTGATGATAAAGACGAACCGGTAATTTTTTTGGTCGAAAAAGCTGTTTGTTTGTCATGTGCTGATTCTTTTTCACTTCCATCCGCTAACCGCTGGTAAAAATGGTCCTTTGAAAGTTTTCTTGGAAGCCTGTTCTCGTGAGAATCGTTCGACGTTTCAAGCGTTGAGGGGCTTTTGATGACCACGTCATGCTTTCTCACCTTCCTCATTTCACTATCCCTAATAACATGAAGGGAGTTTTTGATTCCTCCCATATCTAAGGCCTCTCCATCAGTAAGAATTCTCGCAAAATAGTGGCAGGTGTTGCTATGCAACAGGGTGGGTATTGGGCGTCTACCGGAAATATTTCTTGCACTTCCAACCGACGGGGAATATATTTGAGGTTCTCTTTCCTGAAAAGATTCCGGAGAAATATTCTTCACTTCAGCACCATTGATTCTCTCAGTGATTGCTTGGATTTCGCCTGACTTGCTCATCTTTTCGCCTTCGTGTTGTTTGATTTATAATCTGTGATAAAATAGATTAGTGCGAATGTTTGAAAGCAACCTTTTAAAACCAAATTATATTGAGATAGACTTACTGAACAAATGTTTAATGGAAGCGTGATGCAATCTGCAAATGCATCTTACTTAAGCCAAGTGTCTTCTGGTTTTCCAAATGTACACCTACAGTAGGTGACATACTTCATGAAATTAGAGACCAAAATTTGAGAGCATTATTTAGCGTACATTTGGTCCTGTTACTTTGGTTTTGAGTGGATTTGAGGTTCAGAAAGTCTTCTAATAAGAAAGCGTTTTTATATTGAAGGTAAACTCGCAGGATTGGGGCAAAATCGGAGGTTGCCCTTAATCTAAGAAATTTTCTATGCTTTTTACTATCACAGAGTTTAGTCCATCGTTTTTATGTTTTGGGCTATAAAAGAATATTTTTATAAGTAAGGTTTCTACTAAATCTCTTTTGGAACTAGAAAATGTGTTTTGAGCTCAAGGAAAATCAGATGCAGGCAAGTGTACGGAATCGAATTATTTTCTAGTATAAAGAAATAAATTCAGCTTTAAAATTATTTTTTCACAAATTGCTAACATTTTTGCGAAAAAACGCAGGAATAAACTTGTTTACCAGTATTTTGTTAAGAAACGTTAAAAAGAAAGACGTTAATGAAAGTGTATGCAAGATACTGTTAAGATGGACTCAAGAAGCATTTATATTAAATAAAAAGTATTAGATAAGATACTTTTTTGTATATCAGTATAGAAAATTAACGAAAACATAGTTCTTATAATGTCTACAAAATGATATGCTTACAGTACCACCTGAAAAGTCTAGTTTAATTTATTTTTCGCATTCATAGTGATTTTTCGCGTTCACAGAACTTGCCTCTTTTTGCAAAAAAACTAGTTTTCCCATTTCCTTTAAGTTTTCAATTTTCTTAAGATTGTTCATTATTATAACAAAGCTTTAGCATTTGCCTTGATGCCGGTTTGCGAGTGATTATAAATATATCGTTAATTTCGGCATATGACATCTGTTAGGTCACACGCTATAGTAAAATATTTCTTAGTTAACTCTTGAGCTTCGTTTTCCCTTGCATAAAACGCGGATAGATTCGAATTTAAAAAATTTTAAATATAAGTATTTACCCATTGACTAGATTGATTTGATTAATCTTCATGTTATTTACAATTTCCCCTTCCTTAATGGCGTTAAGCACCGTCGATTTTCTAGCATAAACCACTCCTTATATTGCTATTTCATCTGAAATCTGCCAAGTACTATCTTTGAAAAACCATCCATAAAAGATTTATTATTTAGAGCGTATATTTGTGCTAAACTATAGACTTAGTCAAAAATTAATACCGCCCGGCGCTCCATGATAAAACTGCAAGTCGTCAATTTCTACCTACCCTTTTTACAAAGGATAACTTTTTAGATGTTTTTTATTCTTGAAACGGTTGCGGGAAAATTATTCGGGCTCGCAGAACGAAATGGATTTCGAAGAAAATTAAAAGCAGCTTCCGCAGCGCAAAAAAGTTAGATGATAAAAAAATATTTTTTAATTAATGTCCAAATTTGACCTTGAAATGGTAGCCTCACAACTAAAAACTACCAAATGACCTGTGATACAAAGCTTTGGTGATAACGGAAATATTCAGAAACTTTATATAATTTTTTTTAGACAATGTCAGGAAATTTTCTCAGTTATACCACCTATGCTTGCGCAGGTACGAGGCTTTCATCAAAGAAAAAGAATCAAGTACGTGGAAGTGCTTTGCGAATCTGTAGCTGATGAACTTTACTTAACAACATTCGATCTGGCAAATTGCAGACCGGAGCTAAAATACACAAAACTGGCAAAAGTTCATAAAATTTAAACCTGAAGCAGAAAAAGAGAGTTTTAACACAGCAGATGCTCGAGGTCACCTTAGCAAGACCCAACACAACCGAAGAGACTAAGGCTATTGTGCACCAAATAGTCACTCCCTGACCGATGGCACGCTAGGAATATGTCTCCAATGGCAATTTAAGCAACGAAGAAATTAAATGAGGAAGGATGTTACAGTGCTACCGGGTGACAGAGGCAAAATAACAATCCTTTAACAAAAGTATGTTACCATTCGATGTGGCCTACTTTTGTCACGTACGACCCATCAGACCTGTCACGAGATTTTCAACGCAAACGACTCAAAACATTGGACACCTACTGCAATTCACAGCATTCTCCTAGCGATTTTCATCCCCTTCAATGTCAAAAAATACGAGCAGGCCATTTCCTCAATATTTAGCCTTATCTCAGAATTTTTGTAGAAGTTGGAAGAGGCCGAATTCAATTACTAAGGGCTTGTGTTTTGGCACCGATAACTGAACCAGAAGTTGGTTATACTTGAGAGGATCAGGTTACCAGAGTTAATTATCTCTGTTTACGTAGGAGTCCTACGAACCTATTGCCTTTTACCGGTCTATCCCTAATAGCAATGAAATACGATTCGAAGCTCGACCGGTCGTACGCCAATCGTAGCTGGA
>WEDG01007655.1:0-52390 GCA_017591395.1 Schistocephalus solidus | reverse complement strand
GTGAGTCAGGAAAAGAATCCGTTTAAAAAGATAACTGAGAATACATGGCTAAGCAATCGGAGGAAGCACAGCACTCTCTTAATAACTGAGTTTGGAATACCATCAGTCCCCGAAGAGTGCGAGTTTTTTTCAAACGCATTATTTGCTTACGAATTAGTTCTATGGAGAATTCAATGGTACTGATAACATCTTTCCTCATCGCGTTAAAATCAGCCTTCCATATATTTTCGCTTGCATACCGTTCCATCCTGGTACTGAGAATAAAGTGAATAATCCCACATCAGCCTACTATGGTCACTCTTACCGAGGGGTGCAATAGAATACACTTCATCAATGCTAGAGAAGTCCTTCGTAAATACAAGGTCAGGCAATTTTGCTCTCTGGTTCTCTCTAAATCTCGTTGGCATGTTAACCTTCTGTACCAGAGGTTGAGGTCGAGAGTGAGATCCATTATTTTGTTGCCGAAGGAAGTTGGTGCACCATCAACTGTCAGATTTACCCAGATTTACCGCTTAAAAATCCTCAACTCCAAGATAAGTTTAAATTGCTTATTATTTGAAGATATTGAGATATTTTTTTTCTCACTCAATTATAATCTTAATTTATAAGAAGTGTACTTCTGTACCCTAGCTCCCAATTTGTGGCATCAAAACCGTCTAAATCCTCACGCATTCATATACCAGAAATATGACGGACGCAAAATTAACTATCGATAAACTAGATCTCTCAGCAATCCTACGTCTGCAAAAACTTTATCGACAAATATGAACATCTTTTTACGTTGCTCAACTCACTATTAGACCCAAAAATGCTTTTGCGACCAGCTTAACAAGCGTACCACAAATAGAACCTATTATACACGTAGTCTCTTCAGAGGTCGCTGATAGGTCCAAACGCAAGTTTAATGTCATTATCAGAAATATCCCCCACACGGTTAACCCCACACCATCAATCCAACAACTCATACACTCGTGTGGTCTAAACATCAGCATAGCTTCCACCAAAAGGCTTAATTCAAGAAGTAAAAATAAGCCAGTGTTAGTGACCTTCTATTCACAAACCGAAGCCGATCTAGTTCTACAAAACCCTGAAATGAACCGAACTCTGCTCACCCGAAAAGCATTCATAGGTCCAGACCTCACACCTATGCAAAGACGTGAACTTCAGACCAAAGCCACGCAGCTCAAAACAGATGTTAATCATACTTTCTCCTCAGTTGAACCTCAAGCAGGCACTTCCAACGCTGCCAACTATAATGCAAAGCGTACAAGCCAGTTTAATCAAAATGATAAACATAGTGTTTCCTTAGCCAAACCTTTGGCAAGTTTATCTAATTTTTATTCTGACACTCATAATACCAATCGAATAACTGCTTCAGCAGTTAGGAGAGGTCAGAATCAAACAAAACGAGCACCTCAAAATGCTAAAACCTCCCTGGAACAGCTTGATGACACAAATTCTGGATCCAGTCATGTCGCAATATTAGATAGTAATATAAATGTTACTACGAATCCGCCAACTGAACAACCAGTAACAGAAAATGTCGACCCAGCAAATAATACAAATCCTATAACGTGCGTGTCAATCCCTTCAAGCTCAAAAGATAACCCAATTTGTCTCCCAGTTAGTATTCCAATGCAAAAAGCTTTATTGAGCACACCGTTACTACCAAAAAGCCAAAAAAATGTCAACCCAAGTAATATAAGTGCTCCAATTTCTCCAAACTCTCATAAGACACGAATAACCTCTTATAATAACACCTCAACTCCCTCAAATCCAAATGCATGGCATAGGAGTAAACCAACGCATGCTAACCGTTCAAACATAGTAACAACTTATGGCAACCAAAGCAGTTACCTAGGCCGGCAAACCTTCCCGACAATAACCCCAGGTATCTACAATAACCGCCCAGTAAATCCTTTCCCCATATGGGGCATAACCTCTACACACAACCCATGCTCTCTAACACCTACACACAACCCATACACTTTAACCCATGCACTCAAATCCCACCACCCTCTCAACACATACACTCTTACCCATTCCCTCATCTCTCACCATACACATCACCATACCTTCCAAAAGTTACACACTTCCCTTCTATTAGCCCATCGCAAAATCAAAACAGTTTTAGAAATCAGTTTTTTCACAACAGCTGGGCTCTTCCCTATCCGACATCCTAAGTATCGCCCTTATTAATGCGAGATCGATAGTACATAAAATACCACAACTTAAGACATTCGTTGAAGCCTATAATCCCGATATAATTTGTTTAACGGAAACATGGGTTAATGAATTAACATCGAATGCTTCGCTATCTGTCCCAAACTACAATTTCTATCGACAAGACCGCATTAATAAACGAGGCGGTGGCTGTATGATATACATCAAAACTACCATTGAACAAAGTGGTTTCGATGTTTCACACGAAACTTTTCCTGGCGAAGCATGCTTTGCCACAGTAAAATCCCTATCGCACAAAAATATACTTATCGGATGTCTGTACACTCCTCCAGAATGTAGTAATGATGACACTGGCCTAACCAATCTAATAGATACTTTATCAAATATTCAATTTGAATATAAGATAATTGCAGGCGATCTAAACCGTCCTGAAATAAACTGGGCTAAACTATCAGCCCCCACCAGACACGATGAACTGCTTTCATCAATTTTCTTCCATAACTGGACACAAATAATCAATAAACCGACCCGAGGAAACAACATACTAGATATTATTCTCACAAATGATATCTGGCCCCTACATACGCATTACGACAGCATAACCTTTGAAAGTGATCATAAGGCAATAATAACAATGCTCCCTCTAAACATAAATGTAACATCAGATTCTAGTTACATTAACATAAATCCAAAAAAACTCGACATTGACTATATGAACAAATATGTAAGGTCACTAGACTGGAGTTCATATCTTCTAACGACATCCGCGACGGAAGCTGTTAACCTTTTATACTCTACTCTTTTTATAATTCGAGATACCTTAATAGATGAGAAATCCCCATATAAGTCACAAATTCCAAACTTCCTTTCTAAGAGACTAAAAAAATTAAAAAAACAACTTCATGATCCCTCAGTTAGTTATTTATCCACACTCAGACGAATTAGGGAAATTCATGATCTAGTTGAAAAAATGGAAGCAAATAAAAACATAGCAGCGGAACGCCGGGCAATAGAGTCCTCCGAAAAAACAGCCCAGATCTTTCGGAAGCAAATGAAAACTAATCGAAAACCAGGTCCCCAACTCATGATTGATGACGCAGGACAAGTAATAACGGACGATAACCAAATAGCAAATTTATTCAATAAGTACTTCTCAGCCAACTATTCAGTTGAGGAGGAGCCGATACCCCACCCAACAGAAATGACAACATTTACCTTCAATGAGATCTGTTTTAGCGAAGAAACCGTCAAAAAAGCTATCAGACAACTTTCTAATTCCACCTCTTATGGGACGGATAAAATCCCACCTTGCATACTGAAGCATATGATATATGCTCCAATACTGCTGTCTAGTCTATTCTCCTTACTCCAATCGAATAGTATGTATCCAGAAATATGGAAATACTCAAGCATTACACCAATCTTTAAAAACGGGAACCGATCTGATACACAAAGCTATCGTGGTGTTCACCGAACAGCGGTAATAGCAAAAATACTAGAAAAAATAATTTCCAAACAAATGCTTAACTATCTAACAAACGCTAACCTCATACCTTCCTCTCAACACGCTTTCTTACCTAAAAAGTCATGTCAGTCCTGCCATCTCACCTTCCTTGAATTCGTTTCAAGTAACAGAGATGACGGAAACACGGTAGCTACGATATACTTTGACCTAAAAAAAGCGTTCGATAAAGTACCCCATCAAAGGCTTCTAGTGAAGCTAAAAAGTCATGGGATTGGGTCTCCCCTTCTTGACTTTCTAAAATCTTACCTTCAAAACCGATATCAGGTAGTACAAATTCGAAACGTAGTCTCAGAACCATCTCATATTAGTAGTGGAGTACTTCAGGGGACTATCCTAGGTCCCCTCCTATTTCTTATATACATTCACGACTTATCCTCTATATCAACGTCAGCTAAAACATTTTTATATGCGGACGACTTAAAACTTGCATATGCATATAACCAGCATACAGTAGCCAGTATGCATAGAACGATTGAAAATGATCTTAAAAAACTAAGCGAATGGAGTACTCTATGGCAAATGCCATTCTCTCCAAGTAAATGTCATCTCCTGATATTTGGTTCACAAAAACTTCCTCCCATATTTTTCAATAATCAAGAAATAACCGAGACAACATCAATAAAAGACTTAGGTCTTAGCTATACAAATACTCTTGATTTATCTCCCCACGTTAAACAAATATCACCAAAAGCCACTAGACTATGCGGATTCATTTGTAAAAATTTCTCCTCACCTGCCCTAAAGACAAGACTATATAAAATGTACGTTTTACCTCTCTTGGATTACTGCTCAATTTTTTTGGCATTATGCCATCAGATGGCCGAAAGAAACTAGAAGCCATTCAAAGATGCTTTACCAGATCCTTATCTAAATGTGATGCCTTTCAAGGCTCATACATGGAACTATACGATAGATATGGTCTTCAACCCGTCTGGATCAGAAGACTCAAAAATGGTCTCACTTTTCTATTCAAAATCACACACGACCAAGATATTCTCAGAATGAATTTACTAACAAATCAAAACGGTCCCCGAGACACTAGAAATTCAGAAAATATTATAAAAATTCCGAAATTCAAAAAGGCCCAACGATCCAACTTCTATTCCATAAGATACGCGACAATATGGAATGCCCTGCCAAATTCTATTAGAAATAGTCGAACCATACGAGAATTTAAAATAAAAATCAAACAATATATGTTAAATAATAGCACACATCTATTTTTGAATAAGATAGGGCATTTTTCAACTCAGTTCTTCAACATAGAATTCGGGCCGAAAGGGCTCTGACGCGGCAGTTACTGTTGGCGATAGCTGCTTCAATCCTGAGTTCTCCCGATGAGCTGTATTATCTGCACCTAGAAGTCAAGCTGAAAATCCAAACGTACTTTGCGTGCGGTGATAGCCATTCACTAGAACCGGATACTCAGGCCAGAATCTCCCACGATTAGTTATTTCATGTCCTTTTATAAACCACCTACGACGACCTGCAATGCACACAGAGATTAAGAATCTTATCATCTGGTTATGTGTTACACCCTCTGGTTATGGGCAAGCTATAAGTGGTGGTTAGTGACCTACAAGACTCATAAATACTTATCTTCTGGCTAGGCACAAGGGCTCTCAATTTAATGATTTATATATCCATTATCTAAAAGCAGCTTTTTTTCTATCTTTAAAACTATTTTAAAAAATTATGATAACTTTACATTTTAAAATGTTTTTGGATAGCGTCTTTATTTTTATGTATAATTTTATGATTAGTAAACAATTTGCTTTAAAACTAACTTGCAAAACTTATTATTTTTATCTCTGTCTGTTAGTAGTATGTTTTTTTCCATTTTTAACATCATTTATGCTCTATGTTATTCGAATGCGCAATGAGCCGCACGTCTAGGTTTTGATATAGCTTTATGAAACGAATGGTACTAGCGGTTTCATACAGCTAGATCAAACATAATCAACACTATGATATATAATACAAATATGAAGACTGTATGACTGCATTGAAAGTTTCTTACCGTTGAACTCTTCTTGCTCCTAATCTATTTTCACCTTTTTAGCAATCAGTCAACTAAGTCTAATTATTCGGCAGACCCTGTAAAGATGGAATCAAAGTTTTTCGATTTTCTCTTATAGCCCAAATTACTAGCAGATTACTCCAGTAGCCCAGATTACTAGCGCCAGCCTGAAAGTCTATAAAATATTAACTCTTAACCCTATTGGTTGTTTTCGTGTGATTTACGCATACCCATTGGTCTATTCTATGTAAACCTATCAAATCGTCTGGAGAACATGACATAAATACCGAGGAGAATTGAGGCTCATCACTTTGGACCGGAGACCGCTCTCTGACGCTTCTCCAGCCATCGCCTCTCCTTCTCCACGGACCTCCCGAAGATTCTCCCCAGGACAGCCAATCCCTACCAAAGGATTCTCCTAGGACAGCCAATCCCTACCAAAGGATCCTCCCAGGACCAAGCCCCAAATACAGTTCCAATTTATAGCTTCAACTAATCCCTAAACTCTTCCCCTTGCCTACTGTCTTGTTCTCTCTTGGGCGTCGTTATTAATTTGGGATTCGTCGCGTATCTAATACGGGTCGGTTACATTTTGGTGGCAGCGGTGGGATTCACCATGTCCGACGACCTGATCACAAGACTAGTCCAGGCAATGGAGCGAGTATCAACTTCTGGAGGTCGTCCACCCAAGCCGGAGAGGCTGACCGTGTATGATGACTACGACTTATGGGAGGACCGAATGAAGGTCTACCTAGAGGCCGTAGACGAAGGCGCCCGCCCAGCCGCCATCCTGGGACGATTAGACAATGAAGTATACACGGTGGCCAGGGCTGCTAACCTTACAGCGTCGCTCACCCCCGCGACAATCTTCGAGCGTCTGCGGCGCGAGTTCGGACGGTCGTCGATGCCCTGGGTTGCCCGCGCCGCCCTCAAAAGCCGCCGACAACACGCGGGCGAGTCTGTCGTGGACTTCCAACGACATCTTCGCGTCCTGGCCCGTCAAGCCTACCCTACCGAGTCCTTCACCGAGCTCGAGGCCAGAATTCTGGAGAACTTTGTCGACGGGATCTCTCTCCCTGAGATCAGGCGCCGATTCCTCCGCGACCCCCCAGCAGCATCAAGGTTGCCCTCGATATTGCTCGGCGAGAGGAGGCCATTTATACGGCTTGTCCCTTGGTCCAAGTCTCCTCCCCATCAGCCTACGGATTTCATCAAGCTCCTGCCGCCATACAGGACGCTCCAGTCGATGTCTTCGCCATGGGACAGCGACAGAGCCGTGACGTCGGCACGCAAACGGCCCAATGGCAGTGGGGCCCTCCTCAGCCCACTCCTTGGCGTAGCTCTCCACAACCCCAAACTCCGTGGCGCGGCCCTCCACAGCCGACCTCTCCTTGGCGAGGCTCTCCACAGTCTCCTCGACGCGGGAACTGGAGGCAACAACGTGGTCGTCCGACCCGCCCTCCACCTTCCCCAGGTGTTCATGTGATCACCTCAGGTGAGGAAGAAGACCTTGGTAAGTGCATATTCATATCTGATATGCTTGTTGCAAACGTAGGTTACATACCACACTACCCTGCCATAGATGCAACCATAGGAAATACTAAGTTGCCATGCTTAGTTGATTCAGGAGCCGGCTGCTCCATTATTAGGCAGAACATTTTCATTCAACTTCAGGCTAGAGTGAAGTATTGCACAAAGCCTAAGGTTAGCCTGAAGACGGCCAACGGAGCCACATTGCGACACAAAGGCATGATAGAGCTTAGTTTGGAGATAGGTGACCTTATTTTTGTTCATAAGTTCGTTGTCTGTCCTGACATTGCCTGGGACTGCATATTAGGTGCTGATTTTCTTCATGCTTTTAAATGTTCCTTAGACTTTAACGTTAACACTCTCCATGTCGGTGGTACTAAGGTGCCTTTCCGGACCGAGGTACCGGTTAGTCAACCTGTAATTAATGCATTCAAGTTAGAAGATGTCAATAATTTAGTGCCCCCTAATCTTGACAAGAATAGCTCGTCTAAATTATGTAGTTTAATAGAGGAGTTTAAAGATATCTTCGATTGGGACGGCCGTTCACTCGGACGTACTAATGTGGCCCAGCATGAGATTGATACAGGTGTGACTCGGCCCACGAAGATTCCTCCTAGGCGATTACCCGTGTTCTACCAGACACAGTTAAAAGCCATGATCGATGATATGTTAGACCGGAAAATTATCAGGCCGTCCAATTCACCTTGGTCGTCTCCGGTCGTGTTAGTTATGAAGAAGGATGGCACTATGCGGTTATGTGTTGACTATCGCAAATTAAATGCAGTAACAACTAAGGATTCTTTCCCTCTGCCCAGGATTGATGCCACCCTAGATGCCCTTTCGGGTAATCAGGTATTCTCTACTTTAGATCTAGCAGCCGGTTACTGGCAAGTAGAAGTGCGACCCATTGACAGAGAGAAGACTGCTTTCGCAGTCCCCTCGGGTCTTTACGAGTTTGAGACAATGCCTTTTGGCCTAGCTAATGCTCCCAGTACGTTTCAACGGCTAATGAATCAAGTCCTGGCTCAACTCATTCCCAAGTCATGCCTAGTTTATATGGATGACATAATTGTTCTTGGTAAGGATTTTGATAGTCATATTAGCAATGTCCGTGCTGTGTTTACCAGTCTCAGACAGGCTGGTCTCACCCTTAAGCCCTGTAAATGTGTTTTTATTAGACCTCGTGTCAAGTTTTTAGGGCATGTAGTCTCGGCCTCTGGCATAGAAACGGACGAGGATAAAGTTAGGCAGATCCGCGAGTGGCCCACCCCTATGGACGTAACTGAAGTCCGCAGTTTTCTAGGATTGGCTTCCTACTATCGAAGATTTATTAAAGACTATGCTCACCTAGCTGGTCCGCTTCACAAGCTGACCCAGAAGGAAGTACAATTTAAGTGGACGGCTGGTTGTACTAGTAGCTTCCAGACGTTGAAGGATAAGTTGTGCACTACTCCTATTTTAGTTTTTCCTGACATAAGCAATGACGCCAGGAAATTTATTCTAGATACCGATGCTAGTGACACTGCCATAGGCGCCGTCCTATCCCAGCAACAACCAGATGGTACAGAGGGCGTCATTCAGTATCTAAGCCGATCCCTGACAAAGGCCGAACGCCGTTACTGTGTGACCAGAAGGGAGATGCTCGCACTCACCCACTTCGTGGAGGAATGCCGGCCATACCTCCAATACCGGCCTTTTATCGTGCGCACGGATCATAGCTCTCTGACCTGGTTGCAGAACTTTAAGAATGCTGAAGGACAGGTCGCTAGGTGGCAAGAGAGACTAGCCGGGTATGAGTTCGAATGCGTATACCGTCCAGGACGTCAGCACAATAATGCTGATGCTCTCTCTCGAAAGCCCTACCGTCCCCATGGCGAATGTCCATCATGTACGGACATTAACATTAGTGCCGTGTCACTACAAGACGACCAAAGCCGTCTTTGGGCTCAAGCGCAGCAAGGAGATCCTCATATTGGCCCGATATATCATAGGAAGTTAAGTGGTTCTCGACCACTTAGTGCAGTTGAACTGAGAGGCCATAGCTATGAGACGCGTTGCTTGCACACGGTGTGGGACAAACTATTTATGGATAATGACGTTTTGTTCTATCGCGATGGCGAACAATACCCGCGACGTATTCTTCTACCCTTATCCATGGTAGACGAGGTTCTTAATAGAATCCACACACAGTTGGGGCACGTGGGCATCCATAAGACCGAGTGGGCCCTTAGGCGCCGATACTACTGGCCTAACTTGAAGCGGTCAGTGTGGAACTTTATTCGGTATTGCACCTTGTGCAATCAGATCAAACCGCCACGACAGCTGAATAGGGCTGCTCTTCAGCCTATTCTGACGGGATACCCCAACGAACGTGTAGGCGTTGACTTAGTGGGACCACTACCGCCATCAGTTCGGGGCAACCGATATATTCTAGTGATGGTTGATTTCTTTACCAAAATGGCTGAAGCGGAACCCCTTCCCAACATGTCGGCTGACACTGTTGCTCAGGCCATCTTTAACAATTGGGTATGTAGATGGGGCGCACCAGAACAGATCCATTCGGATCGAGGGTCCTCGTTTGAAAACGCGGTCCTTCACAGTCTGTGCAAATACTTAAAGGTCAATAAGACGCGCACCACGGCTTACCACCCGCAAGGAAACGGTCAAGTGGAGCGGACGAATAGGACGCTAGTTGGCTTACTAAAGGCTTTTGTAGATCGTCAGGCTCCCTTCACGTGGGATGATGCGTTGCCAGCGTGCATGCTTGCATACCGGTCCACGGTTCACTCTTCGACACAACAGACGCCTTTTGCACTCACCTGTGGTCGTGAAATGCGAATACCAGAGGATCTACAGGTACCTCTTGAGAATAATCAAATACCGGTTGGATCTTACGTCGCTGCACTCCATAAGAAAATGCGTATAGCCACTGAGGAAGCACGGATACACTTGCAAGGAGCCCAGAGGCACCAAAAGGAACACTATGACAGGCTGGCACATGGGTGTCCATATGATGTCGGTGATGTGGTTTGGCTTAGGGAGCATGCGACTCCCCAAGGATTACCGAGTAAGTTAGTAATGGACTGGTCAGGGCCATATACCGTCACCAGAATGCTCTCTGATACGACCTGCGTCATTCAAGATCGAAATCGACCTTTCACCTCTGAATTCACGGTTCACTTTAATAGACTTAAACTGGGGGAGAGGCCAATGGAAGATAACCGCAGAGCAGAACGCCCAGGCGATGCAGTGCGTTACGTAGATCACGAGGGGGTCGAGAGGTGGGTTGAAATCCCACCCGAAGGTGGAGAAGAAACCGTAATGCCTTATAACATTCAAAATTCAAGGGACTCCGTGCGTTTGCGAAATGACATTGAGCTCGCTGAGGACAGCGAAAGCTTTACGCAGGAGGGGGCAATGTAAAGATGGAATCAAAGTTTTTCGATTTTCTCTTATAGCCCAAATTACTAGCAGATTACTCCAGTAGCCCAGATTACTAGCGCCAGCCCGAAAGTCTATAAAATATTAACTCTTAACCCTATTGGTTGTTTTCGTGTGATTTACGCATACCCATTGGTCTATTCTATGTAAACCTATCAAATCGTCTGGAGAACATGACATAAATACCGAGGAGAATTGAGGCTCATCACTTTGGACCGGAGACCGCTCTCTGACGCTTCTCCAGCCATCGCCTCTCCTTCTCCACGGACCTCCCGAAGATTCTCCCCAGGACAGCCAATCCCTACCAAAGGATTCTCCTAGGACAGCCAATCCCTACCAAAGGATCCTCCCAGGACCAAGCCCCAAATACAGTTCCAATTTATAGCTTCAACTAATCCCTAAACTCTTCCCCTTGCCTACTGTCTTGTTCTCTCTTGGGCGTCGTTATTAATTTGGGATTCGTCGCGTATCTAATACGGGTCGGTTACAACCCCACACCGGAATCGACTGCGCTCGCATCTGATTGGAAGTACCTATCCCTTCGAATCGACCGCAGACGTTTCTACCTCTGTCAAATGAATACCCTCGAACGTCAATAACAGACTAGTCTTGACTCTAAACATTATTTCCCTGATACATTCATCTTCATTCTGTATAGCTGTTTTAACTTCATTTTTGCTATTTCTAAACCTTGGAAAACAGGTTTTTTTTACTTAAAACAAACTCGTCATTTCAACACTGCTATTTAAGCAAACAAACAAACCAAAGCTTAAGTGTTTAATGAAAAGAGGAGTTTGTTTTAGGTTTTTTCCTGTGTTCTAAGGATTTGACGGCGCCAAGCAGTGCCAAATCAATAAACCTATTTAATATAGGTGCATTGAAATCTCCAGCAATAAGCACCTCCTGGTGACTTGCTACTCCCTTGAGCAAATGGAGGAGGGACTCATCAGCTGCACTTGAAATGTTCGGTGATCTGTAGATCGTCAAGAATTGTAGGTTTTGTGAGCAATCCTTTTTAATATTTATCCAGAGAAATTCATATTCAAGGAAGATGGCGTGCGCTCGTTCGACTGCCGAGATTCCTGTCCTAACGTTTACGGCCACTCCACCTCCCTTTCTATTTTTCTCGCTCTTTTTGAAAAGTTGTTATCCATCTATCTAAACCTCGCTATCTACGATTTCTACTTTGAGCCACGTTTCCGTAATGGCAACGACATCGGGGGTTCGGTCTGATACTAGGGCTTTTGAGTTCGTCTACTTTTCGAAGGGAGACTCTGAGCATTGGTATACAAACATCCCAATTTAGACTGGGTTACTCCTCTATATAGACTTCGGCGCATTTCGTGCGATTGAATACTAGATTCTGTCATTACTTTCTGATATGAACTGGTGTCCATCCCGCCAATGCTGAGTTCTGATGAGTGGTCGAAATCCGAGTTCTGGAGTGCCTTCTTTTTATTATTCAAGCTCTGTACAGTTGGGTACATCGTTTTTAGTGTACTCCGTCTCGGCGAGGACCCGCCTTGATTATGTACGGGGTCTGCCATAAGAAAGACCTCTCCATCACTTTTATTTTCCCCGTCCTTTATTTGAAGCCATTTTTCCCCCTGCTCGGTCCTCCTCCTGCAGCTCTACTCTCAGCATTTTCATTTTGTGCCTTTCCTTGGGTTCGTAATCCGGCTGAAAAAAACATCCCTGTGTGAGCTACGGAGAGCTGTTCTCCGTTCTAGGAGGCGTGAAGCCTGAACATCATTTTCAAGAATGATTTTAAGAGGCCTTGGTAGTGATAGTTTATGTGAAACATCCGCTATCCCTAAACGGAATGCATTGTGCACTGTAACGCATTCGTCATTTCGAAGAATCGAATATGAGTATTCTCGGAAAAAACTGAGGTCATGTGCTACCTTTTCCTTTGCAATCAGAGAAGTGGACTTGGGAACCGCTTAAATAAAGAGATTGCGTTTTCGGTCGAAATGTATAAGTCACTTTAAGTCACTTTATTGAGGGAAGTAGGCTTTCGCCCTTGAGCTCCCTATTCACATGCAAAAATTCAAAAGTACAAACGTTTACAGTGATATATCTGACAAATGAAAATGTAGGGTCATCGATATGTGTGGGCCAGGCGCAACCTGCCACTGTTTACACAATTTTCATTATATTGACAATAGTTTCTCAGAAAATGAGTATCTAGTTTGAATTTAAATGTGTCAAAAGTTTCTGAAAGGACCACCTCGTCAGGGAGTCCGTTCCATACTCCAACGACCCTCTGCGAAAAGGCGTTTCGACGGACTTCCGTGTGGACAAACTTCCCCTGCAGTTTAAAGGGATGACCCCGCAGATGTTCCGTCCCAGCCAATTCGAAGAAGTCAGCAAATTCTAGGGCACAATCGCGGCCTCTGACAATCCGGTAGGTTTGGATGAGGTCAACGCGTAGTTGCCTGTAATTTAGAGGAAACAAATCAAGTTCAACCAGTCTGGCTTCGTAAGGCAGATGACTTAGATTCTTGACCATCTTCGTAGCCCTCGCCTGCACTCGTTCCAGCTGTATACAATCCTTCTTAAACCACGGACGCCAGGCCTGGATGGCATATTCCAAGTGAGATCGAACAAATACCCCGTAGGTTTTTCGGAAGGGTCCCTTATCAATCTGCACAAATCCACGTCTGAGCGCAAATAAGACCTGTGTAGCGCGTTTAGCTGCCTTTAAACACTGTGAAGATGGTTTAAGTGAGGAGTTTATTATAACACCGAGGTCCTTCTGTTCCTCAACAATAAAAAGGGGCTGCCCATTGAGAATGTATTGGTAGGAATCATCCTCCTCACTGGTCCTTCTTGTACGCAGTCTTAGGACCACACACTTCCCAACGTTAAAATTTAAGAGCCAACGCGCAGACCAACTGCTTAGACGGTTGAGATCCTCTTAGAATTTAGAATTTAGAATTTATATTTGGTTAGCACCGGGAAGGTACTATCTAAGCAAACATTAGTAACGAAATAAAGTTATGACAATGTGTGCAGATAAAATGTACAAATTCATAAATTGTCCTGCTATGTCAACAGTTAGCAATGTTTTTAAAAATTAATGGTGAACTAGAAAAAAATAGGCAGTGAAAAAAACTCCTACCATGAAAATGGAGGAAGAGTTCAATAGGCCTTCATTTTCGAATAGAAGGTAGGGAGAAAAAACCGCTTAGGAAAAAAATAGTCAGGTGGTAGAATAGGGTAATACTGCAGTAGCATTTCAGAATGAGATAATGAAACGTCGAGGGTGATTCGTTCTTGATAACTTAGGCGTATGAAACAGAATCTCACGAAAATGCGTCAATGAACTTAAGTCCTCAGCATCATAGGATCCAGAATTGAATTCTGATGATGGTTAGTATCCAAAAGAAACCGCAGCATTTAAGACTGTGGACCACCGAATTTGTACGTCCGAATGACGTCATCGTTTTGGAGGACGGGTGATATAAGGAGACATTATAGTTCATGGGCGTCTCGAGGTAGCGTAAATATAGTTTCAAGAGGGTTACTCAAATTCCCGATGGTCCTTTCTCCGAGTCATGGGGAAAGCTACTGGGAAAAAGATGAGGAAGTGCGTGCCTATCGAAATCAGATCTGATGACCCTCCACAAATTAACAACATCTGCAAACGTGATGGCGCTGCAATCCAGGTTGTCGACACAGTCGTTGATGTACACTAAGAAGAGGAACGGCCCTAATACCGATCCTTGGGGGACACCACTTAGAACCGGAGTAGGTGTTGACTTCGAGGTATCGACGCACACAGTTTTCAATCTATCTTTAAGAAAGTCTGCGATCCATGTCAGCAGCACTCCTCTTATGTTGATTTCAGATAATTTGTAGATGAGACGTTTGTGTGGGACACTGTCAAACGCCTTCTTGAAATCAGTGTATATGACGTCAACCCTACCATTTTCGTCCAGTGCACGAGTCCACTGCTCTGTGGAGAGTAATAAACTAGAAAGACAGGAGCTATTCTGTCTGAAGCCATGCAGGAGATCTGAGAGTAATTGGTTTTCCTCAAGGAATTTCATGGTTGCCTTCTTGATTTTTGATTCCATTATTTTACAGCAAATGGAGGTTCGGCTGACAGGCCGATAATTCTTGACATTAGATCGAGCACCACTCTCGTAAGTGGGGTATATATTTGCTGCCTTCCATTCGGATGGCAGTTTCCCTGATTCAAATGATGAATTAAATATATGCGCTAGTGGTTGGGACAGTTCGCTGGCCAGTTCTTTCAAGAACTTGGCCGGTATATCGTCCGGACCAGATGACTTCGCTTCTTTCAGATTTCGCAGTTCTAGTTCCACGAGAGGTTCCTGGAAGATTATATATTCAAGCACTGGACCGGCGTCTATAACAGCACTGTTGACGTGGTCACGCTGAAGTTCCGGTTCTCTAGTGAAAACCGAGGCAAAAAACCGACCTAAGTACTCGGCTTTGTCGCAATTTTCAACGACTTCAACACCATTTCCATCCATGAGTACTGCTACTGGGTCCTTGTTTTTTTAGTCGGCTATTGATATAATGGAATAAAAGTTTTGGTTTATATTCAGATGATTTTTGAGTTCTGATTTGTTGATAGAGCATCAGTATCAGGAAGAATTCTACTCTGGTCGACGATGTTATTTGAGCAACGATTCCTAAAGTTAATGGCAAACCCCTTTTGGGAACTTTGCCAATTTGTCCTACACTTGCTCCTGTATAACCAACAGAGGATTGCACTTGAGCATCTATCGTAAGAACGAGCTTTTTCCTGAGTTCGAACCCGTTTTTTTGTGAAAGCTTCTTGGCCCTTTTCGACTTCGAATTCTTCGTCTTCAGTGCTTCATATTCGACAAGCTTTTTTCAACTTCGCTCTTTTTGTATCATCCAGCAACGATGCCGAATATGTTTGTGTATCCAGCACATTTCTGCTTCTGTCTAATCTGGATGACAGTAGAAAGGTGCATGAGCTGGTTTGATCTCCCTTTTGAAGGAAGGAAATGCCTACTGATTTACTGAGCTTTGTAGACTCAATGTATTAAGCTCTACATTAGGTATTCTTGAGGAAGCTATATTTGCATACGTAATTTCTTTTGGTTGGAATTCTCGTTGTTTCGGGTGTTTTTCCGGGTGAACAATGAACCTTCTCTTTTTAGATCGGCCATTTCTTGTTTCAAAGTTACTTATCTCTTTCTCCATCAATAAGAATTTCTGCAAGAGATTTAAACACCCCATGCACTTTTCGTCCTCGTAGGTGACATTCATTAGTGTTACCAGGCTTTTTTTGCTCACTTGGCAGGAGGAGAAGTAGTAAGAGAATATCAGTTTTTGTCATCTTTTTTTGTTTGCATACAATTTTGTTTTCCAATTTTTCGGAAGATGTGGCGCAGTGCTTATGCGCGTCGCCACATGAATCTGTGACCTGGGTTCGAGACCCGCCCACACCGCGAATTTTTTCCTCTGCACAGATGAATCCTCAGCGTCTGCGTTTTCCATACCTCTTAGGATTGTATTCGAATGCATTTAATTTATAAATCTTCTTAAATAAATGGGCTAGTGTGCAATAGTATTCAGCAGTCAGACTTCTAATAAGCATGCAACGACTCAGCCTTTTTTGTGACTTTTCCTTCCTGATTGAATGCAGATTAAAACAGCACACCGCTGGCGTGAATTTTGGAAGCAGGTGAACGTTGAAGCTTGTATTTCTCGCAGGGATAATGTCCTGGACGTGGAATAATCCTCAGTGAAGCAATATTTGGATAGCTGCAGAATCGTTAAGTCCAACTCAAAAGCTTTTCCAAATCAACGTGTCTTCTACACTAAGGTAGAGACTAAAACTTCGTAAACTCAAAGGAGATGTTATAAATACGGACGAGGCATGAAATCCAGGATCCCATTTCGGCCGAGCCTGATGACCAGGAATCGTCATTGCAGCCCGTCCCTCGCTCCTCCCGGATCTCAGCTGGACAGCCAACCTCTGGATTTAGATTATTTTTGTACCTTGGTTTTTCCCTTTATCTCTAGTTTCTTACTGAACTTAGGTTATTAGGAAACTGTACATAGCAAGGTCTTTCTTACCTCTTGGGTCGTGGCAAACACATTAAAACTTGGTGATCCCACCACTGCCACAAATTTGTAATGTGTTTGCCACGACCCAGGAGGAAAGAAAGACCTTGCTATGTACATTTTACTAATAACCTAAGTCCAGTAAGAAACTAGGGAAAAGGAAAAACCTAGATACAAAAATAATCTAAATCCAGAGTATGGCTGTCCAGCTGAGATCCGGGAGGAGGGAGGGAAGGGCTGCAATGAGAAATCCTGGTCGTCAGGCTCGGCCGAAACGGGGGTCCTGGATTTCATTCCTCCCCCGTATTTATAACATCTCCATTGACAAGGTCGCATCCCATCGGTGATGATTGGTTGAAATGCATTGAGTTAGTGAAAGTAAAACAAACTTGAGCTATGTATTTTTTTCCTTCTATTAACATTTAAACTATATTGTTATGTTATAAAAACTTTATAAGAAACCTAAATCATGTTTAAGTGCTAGACGTATAAATAGGGATGAAGATCGCGGGTGCGCTCTTAAAGGACGCGTTTTCTAGAAGTTTCTACGGACGCGCGTGGAAAACGTGGTTAGAACCTTCAACATCATCGCTTGGGTACCCACGGGAGCTTTGATTTACGATCGGCGTGTGCGCTTGTGATCAACCGGCATAGTAATTAAGATGTATTTTATGGGACAAACATCTGGAGACTGGGACCCGGAACATGGGCTTCAAACTCCTGTCAATCCCACAGCTATGTTGCGAATAAAAAAGGATTTGATAAAAATTGACAAGTAGGTCTATTTTCTCTTGATACAATGGACAGGGATCCGCTGCCCGGTATATGCGTCGTTCCTGATTCGGAAGATTTGAGGAAAATATTTGCCCTCATTACAGGACCGTTTGATACTCCTTATGAAGGCGGTTTTTCCTATTCCTGATAACTTTTCCGTCGGACTATCCTAACTCACCTCCGAAAGTGAAGCTTCTCACAACTGGTAATGGAAGTGTCCGGTTCGGTCCAAATTTGTATGCTAATGGAATGGTAAGTTACCCTTCCGTAACTCATTTACTGATGACAAACTTGATGAAGTTTATTCGGATATGATATCCGAGACGTGAGCACTTTGCCGGTCTCAAGCATAAGAATTCACCGCCTGTCCCACCGAGTTGGTACCGCATCGATAAATTGAACATGAATCAGTTTATGGTTATGCGAGGCTCGCAGCATCTACCCCAGTTCTCCCTTTTAATACTATGCTTCTATGGCAAGGCAATGTCCGAGACAAACAGAAGTAGGCGCGGACCCCGTGGTTGGTAAATATAAAAAAATCCGTCTACGCGGGTCACGCATGATCGGTCCCTACAGCATGTTTCAAAGTGTTTTGACTGTAGCTGGGATCACACACCGATGAGAGCGCAGTACGGGCCACCTTTAAAGGCGGCCATGGCAATTGTACTCATTCCCCGGTCACTTCCAGATAATTATGTGGTGATTTGGTTGTCCTGTCAGTTGACTACTCAATGTGTCGCAATAGACTTCAGCGCATCGGATTTTTAAAATTAAGAAATATACTGACGCGTCGTAGAGATGGATCGCCCGGTGTCGGCCTCATTCTCTTCCGTCCCCCATTTTCCAATCGACTATCCGAGCCTGTTAGCCAACAGTCGATGAGATAAGGCACAGTGGCTGACGAAGATAAACAGCCCTTTACGTTTCAACATCTTATCTGTTCCCCACTACGTACATCAAGGGTGTGTAAAATTTAATTGATATGTGCATATGCTGGCATGTGCGTCTCAAACACCATAACGGCGATGATAAGGTGGACCCATTCTCGGTGTAGTATTGTCTACCGTGTTCATCAGTGCGTTTGCTAGGGAGGTCATTAGTTGCTTGCTTATAAGTACTTGCTACCATCGTTGCCGTGCCTGTGGTAGCAGGTCCAGGTGGTGTTATCTATGCTTCTTCTTTAGCGATAATTGCTGGCAGTGTATCTGTTGTAGGGTATTCTCGTCCTTGTGAACTCATAAAAAGCCCATTCGACCGTATCCATGTGCCTTATCAGATTCCATGTGGGCATCCGCCCATGACACTCCATAGATCCCTTTTGGATTCAACTCTTTTTCGTATAAGACCAAACTTGCGTATTTTTTTCGGTCTAATCCTTTCTCTAAATATTTCCCCTATTTCATAAAAGGTCTGTCTCAGTATCCTTGGGACTTGGTCCGGGCCCGAGTGGACACCAGCCCAGAGCCTCTCCTCTGTCTTAATCTCTATACAGTCAATCATGAATCAACACCCATATTTCAACGAACCTGGATATTCAAGTGAACGTTTTTCCTGGCGACTCTAAGCGTTACAATGACATTATCAGACACGAGACCCTGCGCTGTGCTGTATGTGACGTCTTAGAACGTAACGTCTTCATTCCTGATGATCTGTATGCTGTTGCCCAAAGCGGCTTTTTGAAGATAACTATCGACACTTTGAAAGCACGTGTGAAGCGAATCTAAATTTGTCCGACCAGCCAATGAAAGACCCCTTCGGTGGACATCGAGGATCCTTTCAATACCACAATATCTTAAAAACGTCTTCGAGCTTTAAAGGCCTCTTTCGCTAAATAGCTTACTCTGACAGGGGGTCTTTCATCTTGTCCTGATTTTTATTACTCGCGAATTATATAACATTTACCTCTAAAAATCTGGCGCGACTTCCTGTGTCACTTTTTACAACTGACTTGCCATTTTATGGACAACCTTGAATATAGCCTTTTTGGACTTGCTACTTGCTGTTCCAACATTCATGTTGCATATTCTCATGTAAAAATTATAAACTAGGGAATCTTTACCAAACCTTGCTTCCTCTTACTATATGGACCGAAATTCGTGTAACATTGACCTAATTCTTCAATTAAATTCCCTCTTAGCGTCTGGTTTGGAAGACTAATCAACGCTTCATTGATTCGAAACTTTGTGCTGACTTTTACAAAATATTGCCAACACACCTACGTAGATTTCATCCAGAAAAAAAGGATGCTATCTAATTTGGCACTAAATATTACCCCGACTATTCGCTTAAGCCTATCGCTTCCACGTAATTCTGTTAACTTTTTTTAGCGTACCTTTCAATTTTTGCATAAGCTTGTTTTGTAAAAATTCAGATTTGAAAATAATAAATATTTGCACTATAAAAGACTCGTTGCCTCTAGAAGCTCCCACTGGGCTTCCAAAAAACAGATGTGTTAACGATCGAAGGTGTCCACCACTCGCTACTCTAGAAGATGGAAAGGTTTTTCGGTTACATCAGCACAATCTTGTTCACGTCGATTAACTAGCTGTGCCGAGACTCACTAACTCATCCGATGCAGGTGCCTGCGTGTAAAAATGTGCGACCACCGAATGCGGTACGAGTAAGTATCAACTGTCCCTCTCCAGAGGCCGACGTTTCTTCTGCACTGCTCGCATTCTAGGGCGCTGTCGTTTGAATTTTTCGTCTGGATCCCGACCCCGGCGTATATCCACCGTCCTATGGGCCTCACGCTCTGCCGTCAGATGCCAGTCCCGTCTGTCGAAATATGATGGTCGTCGAAAAAAGGTTCCCAAATCACACTTCAGGGAATACCGATTAGGTTGGACAAGCTTTACTGATGCTAGAAAGCCACAGGAAGCTCAGAAAGCAGTTGCTGCTGCGCCCTAGGCAGTCAATTGACAGTTTAAGTGCATCCGCTTGAGCTTCGTCCAGCTGCGACCAACCTTTGAAGAGAAAAATATCGATTGACATCGTGGCGCTGGTCGGAGTTGTTTCACGCGCGCACGCAGAGCATGAGTCGGCGGCGAGGCTGACGGCCGTGAGGACGGACGTCCATTGCAGCGCAATTAGGGAAGGGGCAGGATTTTTATACTGCAAGGGATAACTACACCTCTCGAGTTATCCCGTGAGTTTACAGCCTTCCAAGCTCACCGTGATAGCTTCAAACGCTTCAGTTTATAGGAAAGGGAGTGTGCTGAGCCGTCCTCCTCTCAGGCACCGGCCACTGACTGAGCCGGTCAGTTGTCTGGTGTGGGGCATGGTCGCAGCCGCTTTCATATCTAATGGCTAAGTCTGTATGTATCGCGTACATGACCGGCCCCCCAACACAAGAATTAGGATCTCCTTCAAGAGGGGATTAGTGGCTAATATCTCACACATGTGAGAGTGCAAGAGGTCACGGTAAGAAGAGCTATTTCAGTCCGACTCGGATCCTCAGTCGGCCATTCCACAATAAAACACTTTGGGCTCACTGTGAGGTCTGAGTGAAATTGTCAGTTGGAACCATTTGAAATTGCGGCGCTTAGCGTGTCGTGATAACCTCAGGCTCGGTTCTCACACAAACAGGAGCCACATGGAGGAGCCAAAAACAACACTTTTCACTTACACGAAATGTGTCATTTGTAAACGTTTGTTCGTGATATTGGGCGAGGTTATGTGTGATTTAGATCCTGATTAGGAGAAGGGTGGTGGTGTGGTATATCCGGCGGTGTTCTAACGCAGGTTTTCGTGGAGGTGCATTTAGCCTAATAGGCTCGTGCGGTGAGTGGAGTTTCGTGTGTTGTGCAGGTAGTGGAGGTGGGACCAGGCCGATGTGTGAGCCGTGAGTGGTCGGAATGAGAAGAGGTTGAGATGGAGTACCCCACTGCTGGGGTGGGTGCTATGGTGGTGAAGGTAGCAGTTGATGGGACATCGGAGGTGGTCTCAGCGGTAGTGGGAGTGGGGTCGGTGGTGGTCTTCGATTGGATTGATGCGGGTGTTGTGGCAAGGACGATGATCAAGGTCGGAGGTTAATCGACAATGCGATCAGCCATGGTGGGATTGGGCGTCGCCGTGGAGTATGAGGCAGGGATGACACAAAAATTGTCCGTATATGCGTGGGTTTTATATTGTTGGGTATTGTATTGCATTCGAAGATGTCCGACTAGGTCGATTCGCATGCGGGAGGTGCACTGACAGCGTGGGTACGTTGGAAATGTATCCAGATGGGGTTGTTGATCGAAGGTGCTTTTAATTGCGAGCTACCCTTTTAGATTTGGCAGTGAGCAACCGGTTTACTTCGTAGATTTCTGTGCCAGTCTTCACTGCACTTCTCCAAGTCGGTCGGTCCTGAGCGATGTCCTCCCAGGTCGCCGAGTTTAGTTGCAGTCTTAAGCAAGTTTTTTCAAGGCGTCTAAGTAGCGTCGTGTTTGTCCTTGCTGTTGGTGTGCACTCGTAATGAAATCTCAGGTGGAGAGCCGTTTGGGTAGTCGCTCGTTATCCACCCTCATGAGATGGCGACTTCATCGCAGTATGATATGAATGCTAAGGATTCCGGTCCGCTCTGGGACTTCCGTGTCTGGAATCTTGTCCGGCCATCCCAGCTTCAGTATTCTGCGGATGCAGGTGAGATGGAAGTGTTTCGGTCTCTTGGCTTGGATGGAGTCAACCGTCCAGTTATCCACTCCATACGTAAGTGTAATGAATACGACGGCCTTGTGCATATTTCTTTTGGTGTTCAGTTGAAGGCCGTTGGGATTCCACACGGAGGCTTGCAGTCAGCTGAAGTCCTGACTTGCCTGGGAAACCCGACACACAACTTCCTCGTTAATTTGTGTGTGTGCTCTCTAGATAGGTGAAGTTTTTTTACGGCGAGTGACATTGTTTCGAGGATTGCTGTATTCCGTACTGGATGACGTTTGGTGCATAACCACCGTTTTATTTGTGTGGATTTTTAGTCCTACGTTGGCGCAGCCGATGGCGTGGAGGTTCATTTCTCTTTTGCATGCACATTTTCCGTCGCGGTGTTGAATGCGCAGTCCTTCGCAAGCAGCATTTCGTTGACAGTTGTCCTGTGTAGACTGGTTGTGGCCTCCATGCGCCGGATATGGAGAAGATGGTCGTCGGTCCTATGGACGATGCATCTTCCAGGATGCTCATCAGGGCAGACTTCCATGAGTACGGCAGAGAACATAAAGATTTGAAAAGTATGGGACAGAGTCTGCAGCCCTGCTCGCCTTTTTTGGCCACTGCGAATAATCTGCATACTGTTCCGTTGTCAGTGAAGCGTACCATTTTTCTTGAATGCCCCATGACCACCGAATTTAGGCACAATTTTTCCACAGTACACTGTGTTACCTCTTTTCAAAGATATTCATCAGACCCGAAAGGTGGTTAAGCGGTGGCTTCACATCTTATCTTGTAGGTGGCGAGCGTGTGAAGATCATGTTGGTGGTGCCATGGTGTCGTCAGAAGACTCGTTGAATTTCCGAGTTTAGTCCCCGGAAGATCTTCCGGGCGATGTTGAGCAGCAGGATGCCTCCTACAGTTGCTGGTTCTCTTTCGGCTTGTAGAGATTGACACTGTTCGCGTCCTTGAAAGCTTGAGGAACTTGTCCTTGGTGCAACACCTGGAATATCGTCGTAAGTTAGTTCATCAGCCGAGGATCGCTGTGCTTGTGGACTTCCGCGTGGACAACATTGCATCCCGGTGCATTACCGCAGGAGTTTTTGCACTGATCAGATGGCTTCGGTACACGAACACGGCAGATCCAGTTCATTTTCTGTTTCCACATTGGGGTTCTGGTCGATTGCAGTATCGGAGATTGTTGCTGACCGGACTCACCCTACCAGCCAGTAGGGTACGGAGGGGAGATATGGATGGGGTTGTTGCTGTTTTTCTTTGTGATTTCGATCCTCATTTTTTTAATCTGCGTGCGACGATCAGTGAGCAGCTTAGATTTTAAGGCACTTTTTATAGTCCCTTCCTCTGCAAGAAGGTAAGCAGTGTTACTTAGGTATCCCAGCCGACTGCCGATCTCTACTACGAGTCAGAGTTTGGTTTTGCTGGAAGAGGGCCCCCAGTAAGCTTAGGCGGCCTACGGGTTTGTATGTCGCCTTCTCTCTAAGACATTTGAAAGTAGAGAGACGTTAGAAGGAATGAAAAGAGGAGACGAATGACCGGGACACACAGCACCGGATACCCTCACCTCTAGCCCGCCGGTCGAGGCGTTTTTCTGGGGCATGACAAATTGGCTGTGCTTAGCTTCGTGGAACCCCATCAGGAGCTTTCACCACCTGCATAAGGCGAGTGAACGGACCTAATGTTACCTGCGCAGGGGCCCCTTACTACCATCATACAACCCACACACGCACACATCCGACATTTTGACCGTCGATTCAGCCAAGGTCTTCCTTGTTCCCCACATCCTTATGGCCGAGGGATGGTGACTGGCTCCTGCATTAGTTTATATTGGTAGTAGAATCGACTCGGTGTCTACCACATTCTTGTTTCGTCGACCCTTCCCCCTGCGACCCATGTTCGGTCCAAGTCAAGAAGACCGGAGGTTGGAGAGCGCGCAGTACTTGTAGCGAAAAAACTGCCCTTTAAGTCCTCCCACACACCTGACTCGATCCCACGGAATGGGAGTACTATACAGGTCACCTTGAGAAATAGCCTTTGCAGCCTGTCTTTCAGTCCACCAGCTGGCCGACTTCACACAAATACATGTTGGACTGACTGAGAGGTCCGAGTTATACTGTCAGTTGGCACCCTTCTAAACCACGGCTTTTAGCGCACCGTCATAGCTTCAAGCGTGTAGGGAGAAAAACTGCGCTGAGTCGTCCTCCTCACTCTCCGTCCCCATTCGCAGCCACCAGCCAAATGTCTGAGTCGGTCAGTTGTCTGGAGCGAGGAACTGGTGCAGTGGCTGACATAGCTAATGACCTCGTTTGTGCGTAGTGGTTAAATAACCTTGCCCCCAGGCAAAAACACCCGAAATTCACAGAAGGGCGGTTAGAAGCTTTGATCTCACATTATTCCACCTCTACTGAAGCAGTGGCTGAGTCGTCCTCCCTCAGAAGGGCGGTTAGAGGGCGCTTAGAGGCTTTGATCTCACATCATTCCACTCTACTGGTGCAGTGGCTGAGTCGTCCTCCCTCACTCTCCGTCCCCATTCGCAGCCACCAGCCAATGTCTGAGTCGGTCATTTGTCTGGAGCGAGGAACTGGTGCAGTGGCAGACATAGCTAATGACCTCGTTTGTGCGTAGCGGTTAAATAACCTTGCCCCCAGGCAAAAACACCCGGAATTCACAGAAGGGCGGTTAGAGGCTTTGATCTCACATTATTCCACTCTACTTATATTCATACTCCCGATCGAAATGGGCAATAAAAATGAACCTGTGGCGCACTGGATTAAAGCTTTAGACTTCTGAGTTACATGGCGCGGGTTCGAGCCTCGAGCGATGCAGAACCCGGTGTTGGGTATGGCTGGCTGATGACGGTTAATCGTCAGAAATAGCCATTTCAGTTTCATTCATTTTTGCCAATTTCACTAATCTTCCTCCGTTTGGCTTTTTTTCGCCTGCACTCCAGTTTGACAAGGGAGCACTACTCCTGGCACCCGTTGCAACACGTGTTTTTCGCATGCACTTGTACGCGCTCACAAGTGTGGTTCTCGGCCAATCACAGTTATCTAAACTGACCAATCAACTTCAAGGTGGACTCAGAAATGTCAATACTTAAGGCTCTACGACGACTTCCTAACTCTTACTCGCGATACCTGCTCTCGCGGCTTCGAACTTGTGTCGCGGTTTTTATCCTGCCTCTTCAACATAACTACGGTTGCTACCAACGTCCTAGTCACTGTCTGGGACGGACACATTTACGATACTTGTGGCATTTGTCTTCACTTACCTCTTTTACTGGCCTAAAACTTATTACAGTAGATAAGATGGCAAAACAGCTAAAACATTTCGCAGCTGATGTTTGAAAGGTAACGGCCTTTTTTTATAGTTTTGGCGAAAAATGCATGATGTTCTCTGGTCCGTGCGAGAGACAACGAATATGGTTAAATGCTCGACCCTTCATGCTGTTCCGCGTGCGCCACTACAGTGCGAGACCTTGACTTTCTCACAAGACGAGGAAAAACATATGCTCTCCGATTCATTTGACACACCGTAATATGTCACGTGGGGCCGAACCACCCAAGGATTAGATGGGAGATCCTGCCAATTTTCGCTAGAAATCTTGTTGCCTATTAAGATAACGGGTCTAGAAGGTGGTCCTTATCAGACAATCATTTGGGATTTTGTCGCGTAAGCGAACATCAAAGCCACCTGACGTACCTAACCTGAAACTCAGAGGTTGACTACCATGTTTCCTGGGGTCCTCCCACACACTACATACGTTAGTTCTCTGTAACTGTAACCATTGTGTGGAAAAATTGCATTCACCAGCTTTAAGTCGAAAGTTTGGTTGACGGAGAATGGGGTCACAAACATGCTAGATCCTATCTTCACACATTAAGAGCGATTCACTATAATCTGCAAGTTAGTCCCGAACATGGCTGAGTTATTTTCTCATTTCATCATCTTCTGAGTCAAGACTGCCAACTCGTAATGACCAAAAGGCCCATTTAGTCGTTTATTGAGGTTGAACTCAACGTTGGCCTTATTCTGAAACGACTTCACCCCGCTCATCCAAGTCAGCTCAAGTGGGGATTATATTCGGCGCGTTGGCTGACGCCACGCGACGCCATCGTCTACTATGCGCCACACACAATAATTCCTGTATGGGATGCGGCATTTACCAATTTAACTGTAGGATAGTTGTTTTCCATGTTTTAGATGATCAGATGAGTTTTCTCGTGTATACGTACGTGACAGAACAGTCCCATGCGATGCTGCAACTATAACAGTCAGATGGGGTGAACAAGAAGGGTCGGATGAGTGCTGATAAGGATTCCCGGCAGTGGTCCTCCATTCATACAATGGATTCACGTGTTTAAGTGGTGCCCATCGATCAAGTTACGGAACAGGTATGTCGCTTTCTGCACTGGGGCCAGAGCTAGAGGTTTTGCACGCAGTCGCATAGCTACTATAAACAGGCATATGGCGGAGTACGGATAAGTTCATGGGAAACCGGAATGGTCATTTCTGGCTTTTTAGCTGTTATCAGCCAGTCATACTCAATCCCACGTGACAGAGAAATGGGATTGAGTATGCCTGGCCGATGGCGGATAATAAGCCAGAAATTGCCATTCAGATATTCATTGTCTTTGTCGGTACTCCATCACATGAATTCATGTGTCCAATCAGGTGTATCCTCGATTAGAAGGGCCGGTTGCAACGAGGGTATGCGCTGCGATCATTTGCTGGTAGTACGGGCGCGTGTGTTTGTGGCATGAGTGAATGGTTGTGGTGGCGGCAGAGACGATTGGAGGATGTCCGTTCAGGACAAAAGAGACCGAATCCTGGCGCCAGAGGTAAAACAGGCGGGTTGGACATCTTCCGCAGGCGATGGTTTTTATGCTGTAGGAGGTTGCGTGATTATTTTGACATTGTGTTTGATAGTACGGTGTCCGACAGTGTCGGTTCGTGTCATTTCCACGAGTTAATAGCAGAGAGACGTTAAGAGGTGCTTGGCGTTGATGGCTTTCGTTGAGACACTGCTGCAGCTTTATGTGATCGTTGCATTGTTTCGGGGGTGAGGAGGATTGCCATCACCGCAAACCGCCGTGCATGCCGGTCCCTGACGAACGTCCGACAAGATGTTTGTTTGATTTGTGTGGCATTTGAATGAGGCCCTCATCCTAATTTTTTTGTCCCCTCTGCCTGCAGATACCCTAAAGAGCCTGTCGAAATGTCGCGTAGACACCTGTTCCCAAATGCCTATTAACATTAAGGTTCGCAAAAATAGAAGCCAGGGGAAGACAAAAGTGGGCCGCACATGCCTCCACTTAGACAAAAAGAGCGCAAAGGAGGCTCTGCGAGCTGGTTCTCAGTGTCCGCCACGGAAATCCTTAGGGCCCTGCGCGTGTGCGCCGATAGTCTGTCTGTGTCCACCTGGCACCAATCATTGAATGGAGCAATTGGATTGGGCTCGGGGTTAAGCGAAGCTAGTGCCAAGACTTGAGCCATCCCAGTGGTGAAGTGATCAGAAGCATGAGGCGGACAGGTAGGCAATGGGACAAAACGGCGGAGAAAATCGCTGGAGCAGACTGCTACAATCTTACCATTGAAGGACAGATCAGGCGCGTATTAATCAATCCTATTCGTGAAGTGGCCGCTCCGTGGAAGTCCAATCTACCTCAGTACGAGATTGGACCACTTGTTTCAGCATCTGGGTTTCAGGAATCATTCCCCCTTTAGCACCATTCACAGTCTTGGCAACGATACGGTCTACGTATTTGCTTTGTAAAGAAGCGATTCCAGGACGAAAGCTCTGTACGTCCATGGCTTCATGTAGATGAACACACCGCGGCGACACGGGTGGATATCTGTTTATTAAATGCAAGCTTTTAGCCACAACTGCGAGGGTGACGCGTTTACTTGACATGCTTATATACCTCATTTTATAAGGCACAAGAGAGGCCGATGGCGTACGGTCGATCAGTAATCCCCGTGAAACTGCTAATTGCGCCCAAAAATGTTAGAACCTTAATGAGTCGCCTATATAGTAAATGTAGTACTCGTCCTCTGACACAGTGTTCGTTACCACGAATAACAACTTATGCGAGTGGACTCTGCACCAAACCGCGTATTCATTAATCACCTATTTCAATTATGAGCAACGGAGACTGACAGCGAAACGTTCTGAGCCCAGATAAGAGGCACTATGTACGTGTGCTACCTGATGAGACACTAGAATTTTCAATGGTTCAAATTCGTGTGCAGTACGTGGATCAGTAATTTAGCCGGCGAAATGAATTTATGCAAGTTTTTTTTAAGAGCCGTGGTTTTGTTATTTAACTGGGTACGACTCTATAAAACTTCATAAAAAGTATGCAAACGCATACCTCACCTCCACATGTAAACGCCAGTGGTTACTAGACCATAATTAGAACGTGAAGTTAGTCGTGAACAGTTGGAAAGCTAGTTCTTCGCTTGTTCATTTGTGATTCTACGATATACGTTCGCAAAGTGAGGCGGATATACCACTGGCGTCCATGGTATTAGGAATCCATATGTGTGTGTTGCACGTACGTTTAAAGCAATTATTTTTCCAAAAACGCTGGGAAGACCAATGTGTTTTCAAGCTGCATCACTGCCCAGAAGGCACCTTTCGAGGGTTGATGACTCTCAACTTGAAGGGGAGACAGTTTCAAATACTTCGGGGCGAGGTTGTTGCCGAATAAATAGAGAAAGGGTGACATTGCCTCCTGATTCGATGCTGCTCGTGGGGTTTTCTCAAGCATTCGAAAGTGTCTATGGACCGGACATGACATCTCTAGCGCCACAAAGATTCGCTGGTACCGTTCATCCGTCCAATCTTTCCTTTTCTATAGCTGTGCAGGCTGGGCTATGCGCGTGTAAGACGAGCAAAAACTGGAGGTATTTGACCGCCACTGCTTGTGGGTCATTCTCCGAGTGAAGAACATCGGCCTCGTCTTAAATTAGCCAGTCCGCACTCGCTGTGAATACTTCGCAATGATATCCCGTGCCATCCAAGAAAGACTGAGGTGGTTTAGGCACGTTCTTCATCTCCCCCCATGAGCTCAGTGTTAATGCCCTCGATCCGGCACCACTACCCAATTGGACGCGTCGAAAGGGAGGGGGGGTCAGCTCAAAATCTCGCTGCAGCCCGTCCGTCAAGACATAGAAGTGGTTCTAGGACTTTCGGTATTCGGCCTCTATCGTTGGCGAAGAGAATGGATGGAGCTGTCCACGTCTGCTGCCGCGGATCATCACACGTGGAGAGGCACAAGCCCTGACATCAGATGCTGGCTAGATCAGTTATTATCGCAGCCGTAGCATGTACAAGCAAGTATAAGGACGGAAATTACTATCCAGATGGCATAATTAGCCATAATACGCTGACCACAAGAAGTTCGATTATCTGCTATAGGAAAATGCCCTACACTATCTCGCAAAACTGAGCAAACAGGCATATATCCTCTCTGGTCGGCAGGTACTTAATGATGGATAAGCATTAATACGGACTATCACTAACTGGCAGTGTCTATAACCCTCATTCCCCAACCGAACTCGAAACTTGTCGTTAAAAAGCCTTCCGAAAACGCACTTAGTATGATTCAATCTTCAATTATTTTTTTAATGCTTCAATCCAACCGCATGTACATGCGCTTGCTTACCACCAAGAGGTAGAACACACCGCAGCAGCTAGAGTAATGGGACCTTAACCACCACAGCTATGTCCACGGTCATAGGTAAAGCAAAAAGACATCAGAGGGGAGCATGTTTTCTGTACAGTGACTAAATAACAGTCACCAATGCCGGCACCATACAGGCTTTTTGGGCCGCGCGCGCCTCTACAGCGATTTTTGTGGACGCAGTTGAATGATTGCGGGTCTCGTACGAAAGCCAGTCAGCGCTACCTTAGTAGGCAGATACGAGCCCCTGGAATCAAGGCTGTTCGGATGTTCACTCAAACCCATAATGTGAAACAGTGGCAGATATGGGTGGATTTAAAAACTTCAGGGGGACACTCGAATCTTTTTAAATAGTTCCTGGGAGTTGTCTTTTCGCTTCGCTCGTCAGTTTACGGAGTTGATTGGATTATTACGCGGTCTGAGAAGGTCTTTTGTTGGCTTTCCTCGAGGCCGAAGTCACCCACCTTCCACTGATGGCCATGATAACGCTTGCGACTCATGCACCAGATGGAAGGCTTTTAGCGCTTGAGGCTCGAAAAATACGGGCTGGCTACTGAACTCAAGTGCGCTGCATATTCAGCGCTTCCAACTTCTAATCCCGCCTTATTTTGCGGGCTAAGTAGAAAGCGGTTTAATCAAAGATTGATTTCTCTACGCCGTTATTCATGTAAAGGTTGGCGTCCCTTCAGCAAATGCGCAAAGCTAAGTTAGATGAACGCGCGAGACCGTACGGAGCGTAGAGCATTCGAGCTCAATCCACTTGCGTGCGCCATCTGTTTATGTTTATCTGGAACAACTATCGCAAGCAACGGTTATTTTAAACGCGCATGGCCATTCCGCTGACACCAATTATTATACCCATTACTGGTTGGCACGCAGCATTTCAGTTGCAGCACCATCCACTAACTGAACGTCACACTGCCATGCATGCATTTATTTCAAATAGAAATACCTTATTGATCAGCTCTTGCAAAAATACGAGACTTATTCTAGTATGGAGTGGCATGCGAAGCGCGGTAGATGGACTCCACTTCAGAAGAATATAGCTAAAGTGGGAGGGGGACATATAGCTGTGCAAAAAGCCAAGCTATTCTGAGTTACTCAGATCTCAACATGAAGAAGTTGGGGCGTCGTTGTAGCGATAAGAACTACAAAGCAAGCCCACGTCTTTACCATGGAAAGGAATGCAGGTAAGGATTACTTGTATGGCCGCCTAATCAGGATACGGGAAGGGGAACGCCCTGCCAACGTAATATAGATGCCTTGCGAAAAATTTTTGAAAGGTCAAATATTCCGGCATGAGCGGTTGGTTCAAATTTGAAGATAAGCAAATTCTGGAATTTTTCAAACAGATTTTTTGTTTCCAGTCGTAGCTATTAGCTTAATTGTTGACAATTTATTTGTATTTCTAACTCTTTATCAAATGCACACATCTGCAATTATTGCATTTAACAACAGGGAGAAATATACGGTTTTAAACTGTTTCACCCGACATAGCCCCCATAAAAATTCTTGCAGATTTACGCGAAAAAGGATGCAATCTAAAGATTAATTCTAGAAGCAGAGTTGAAATTTTGTAAGTATACCTAATTTCCAGTGGAAAATAATTTGCAGTAGTTACTATACCAGATGGGATAATTTTTCCATCCTCCATAGCCTCTTCACTCATTCTATTTTCAGTCTAAACTCGTTACCTATAAGATTTTTCCTTTTTAGTGCTTTGCTTACGCAAAACGTCCCTAGTGATAATTTTCTTTTTGTATTATCGCTTTGAAAAAAATACTGATATTTTAAACTCAATATGAAACCTCAGTCAGCGCTTAGACGCAAAATGTCCTCTGAGCGTAAAACTTTCACTAGATCAACCCACTGTAAACAGGAAGAAACTTGACCTTGACGCCCTGGAAAAATTTCAATATTTATGTGTCTCAATATGGTTCTCTGTTCATGATTCTTGGTACCATTTTTGACGGAAAGTTGCGTTAAGAAAAATTGTTGGAAAGGGCAAATATTCCGTATCTTAACCGTAACATAAGACTGAAGTGTTAACTTAATATCAACTGTAGACCTACCTTTAAACCAAACCTCACAGTTAGCAAGAACCCAAAACCCTATCCTTTAACATAATCCTGATCCTAACTCGGAACTGAACACTAAATTTTGCTTTGCCCCTCACCTTCATCTCAAACCCAAGTTTCGTGAAAATTGGCGCGAAGCCATGTGCATTGCCACATAAATTACGCAAGCGAATAAACTCGTTAAAAAGTTAACGTTCAACAGTTAGATTTATGAGGGGGCAATCAAGCGCAGGACTGAACAATAAATAAATCGATAGGTCTGGGCTAGAGATTCAAACTTATTCAACACAAAGAGTTTAGATGACACTTCTTCTTAGTTCGAGCATGAACTGAAAAAAATTAAGCTCAAGACGGTTACTCTCATCCGCACTTCATCTTTGGTAAGAAGCAATTCAGGCGGAAATTTTTCAACACAACGAATTATAACTGCAGTAGACAGAAAGTAACAATATTAGTAAAGAAACCACAAGCGGAGAGAGTAAATTAATTTTCGACAAAAAATACATTCAGAGCACTTTAATAACGAAAAAAAGTAGTTTGAACCTCCAATTTCAAGTATAAAGAGCACAGAAGAGTGTAGAAAAATAGGGAAAACAAAGAGCGATTCAGAACTCGAGCTTTTACTCGTCCCTGAGTAGTGATAAATATGCAGCGGTTGTAGCGGTTCGACAGACAGTTGAGAAGCAAGTTGAACGCTCAGGCGTCTGGAAATTCAGGTTTGTTCTTTTTGTAGTGCGGCGGCAACAGCCAACTTGATGTCCGGCGACTGCAGCATGACCTGATTCAAGTCCGCCTGGAGATGAGAAGTGTAAAAAGACAGAAGAAGCATCAAGTTTCCCCGAAAATTACGTCCGTTCTGCCAAGCCCTGGAAAGGCTGGTACGAGCGAAAAATTCGACGGTCAAATGACTTAATTTGAAATTGGGCTATGTGCCAACTCAGCTCCAAGAGGTCCTATAGGCTGACGCCTTTAAAGGACGTTTGAAAAAGGATGATAATAGTTCATTGACTGTGGTTCGCAGTAGGACCCGCAATCCATTCTGACAAAACTAAAATGACCCTCTAACGATAAGGACGCTTATCGGAAAAAAATGGTGAACGTGTTAGGTTGGCAGTAAATATGATGGTGTTAGATGGCCTTGGAACCAACGCATCCCCACCCACTTCCTCAAAATCTAGTAACTCACCAGTTTGGGGCTGTGGCGCGAAATCAAGGTTTGCGTGTGGGAACATCTCTTACGTCCCTGTAAGATAGGTTTAGTTGATTAGGCACACAAATCCCTGACGAAAGCCCCAGAGTGCGTCAGGAAAGGAACCAATGAGAAGGCCATAAGTAAAGGCGTACAAAGTAGCTCGCTAGCATCGGCTGTAACCGTGTGCGCACAACATGGGTCAGAAAAAAAACGAAACGGCAAACATCCTATGTATGTTTCCACCAGGTTTTAAGCAGATAAACCTAAAGCAATCAGTTTTTTGACGTTCAGGCGCTGTCATATTAATGATTCTTGCAAGATATTTACATGAATTCCTCTGTGACATTAGCAAAACATCTCGAATTAACAGGAATATGGCATTTACAAAGACTAACACCACCGACTGCTCTCAAGTGAACAGCGGCCGAGTTGGCCAATCCTCGCCCGTTCTAGGGCAGCATGCCTGTTATGAAATTACGTTTTTATGCAATGTACGTGAAATCGATAGGAGAACATAAGATGACTTACGATGTGTCTGAGCCCCTCCTCGAAAGACCGATTCCTCGAGTAGAGCAAATTAGCTTTCGCGGTTTGCACAGCAACGGGACTGTTCTCAGCAACTTTCTTGGCTGTGCTCAGGGCTGCCGCAAGCGTGGCCTCGGGCGAGTCAAGCACTCGACTGGAAAAGCAGGCGACGAAGTGGTAGGAAATCAGGCAATATCGGTATTAAATTGGCGACATTTGGCGATCAAAAGACACAGTGAATAACAAAAGGAGTCAGTGCAGGAAATAACCGAGCAAGGAGAGTGAATGGAGAGACTACTATTAACGCCATCATTTATGCAGAGTTTGGAGTCAATGTGTACGTCGGTAAAAACGTCCACCGCCACCTGGTTTGTCATTGGAAGACAATAGACTACTATTTCCGGTCGGAGTACTCTGATACGCTGCAATTTATAGTTTAAATAGTGTTTAAGATTTTACAGTTTGGCCCCTTGGATGTTCTTTCAACCGCGTCGAAGCGTCCTGTTTCCATATGTAAGGTTGTATCCTAGCTCAATGTCATGTGGTGATACGATTGCCACAAAAGTACTTAATACCACCGCCGAAGGCAAAAAAGAGAACGGCACATCGCATGCTGCAACGTGAGAACACTAGTGTGCGTTTGAGGCGCTGCTGTCAATAGTGCCGTGGTTGTGGTCCACGTATCAACACTGCATGCGGATGATAAAAGCATAAAAATGATTTCCTGACGAAATCCATGCCGCCGCTAATTGTGTACCCATAACTGACGTTATTTTATTGCAGCGGTTGGCAATTCCGGAAAGAGGAGGTGTGATTCATATATAAAACGGGTTCTTGGTCACCTAACTAATAACGAAAGGCTTGCTGCTCTTTGATCTCCGCATAAATGAACGTTAACTCGGAGTAAATCAGTCGGAAGTATTCTTTACAGGCTCAGTTTGAAAGCAGCAATTCCATGATTGGAAAATTTACCAAAAAGCACACGGGGAACGCTGGGGGACCCACTGATGAGCCAAAAACCCTCTCAGTTGTGGCCTGCAGCGGCAGAATATCGGTTAAACACGTGCTTGGGCTTTTAGATAATACCTGTGCTGCCAGTACGGTATATCATATAACATATAAAAAGAAAGGCTTGTGAAGTTCGCTGTACCAATGTGTTAGAAATGCCTTTGTAGGAGACACCTAGTCATTTAGAATTCCAATGATATCCACATTCGAAATCATCCATGTAATTGGATCAGAATGGACGTACGGCTGTCGCGCGAAATGTGGTACCTAAACCGGCGACGATAATGGTTCTGTTTTTTTAGGGTCTGGCTCGAGTTCCGATTATGAGTTAAAAAGACACGAGGTAGGTGTAGATAAGTTGATTTTCTTAAAGATTCTGCCAATGTCACGGACCATCTAGCAGTTGTCTCCAGTTGCAGCATGCACAGACGCAGACGACGACCGCCTCTGAAAAACTCTTCAACAGAATTCAATTGCCTTGAGCAGCGGAAGCATAAGTGTACAGTACATCCAAGGATGTGTTAGGTCAGAGTAAACGCTGCCGCCAAAATGGTGGGCATCTTTGGCGAATTTCTCTAGCCGGACGGTAGTGCCAGCGCCACCGGCCTTTGTGTAAAGACCACACATTTCACAGAACGCTACCACAGCGAACTCGAAGGCCAAAAATACCCGATATGTGGAATGCACTTCCATTAACGGTAGTAGCAGAATGTTGTACCGGACTGATAAGATGAGCCACTATGTCTTGGCGATCAGAGATAAGTAAGCACTCTAAGAGGGCCACTAACAAACAGAGAGATTAGGAAAATAATATTTTGCTTAAATCCAGCCGGCAGATTTGACCGTCTTAACTGATACCCGGTTTGAGGACGTCCGGACGCTGGATTATAACTATGCTCACGGCCCACAGACTAAAGTGATGCTCTTTCTACTCATATCTTCGAGAAAGATAACAGCTTACTGTGTAATACCAACAGTAGATGGCTTATCTCCTGAAATGCGATCGACATTTTGAAGTCAGGTTTCGATTAAAAAGAATTACTTAGACATGGCTGTAACATAAGTTATCGTGCAGCATAATTTCAGGATACTTCAACCACGCCAGGATTCCATCTTTGGAATGATATGCTTGCCGGATGCCTGCAAAAACGTTTTTTTCTCACCTACTAGCTTGAGCACAAAATGACGCCTACGCATTTTTATATTTGAAAAACGGGTATCTTCCTATTTCTAAAAATCTAACTGAAATTTTTTTCAAGACCATGAAACGTCCATAATACAACACCTTATCTGTCTGTTTTGATCTTTACTTATGAAGTATTCAGCATGATCATGCGCGCAGACGGGTACGTCAGCCCTGTCAGCTACTGCGCCCAGACCGGCTCGGACAGTGGCCTGATGCTGAGTGAGGTCCACGTTTCAGCACAGTTTCCTCACTATAAACAAACTGACGCGCTTGAAGCTATCCCGGTGCGCTACAAGTCGTGGTTTGGAAAGCTGCCAGCTGATGGGATAATTCGGTCCCCTGGCCTGAGTCAGACTGCAATGGCTCCTTCTTAATGTGTCCTTTATGGCACACCCACTCAGTTGGGATCTGATTTGCCCCTCCATTGTGTTAGACCACAGTGCGTGGGCCTGCACTCTCTCCCATCTCAGGTCTTATTGATTCTGTCTTGACGCCAGGCCCAGGTCGGGAAGTGGAACAGAGAGTGAATCAGATGCAGCGCAAGTCTGCTCTTACTGTAATATACCGCATTCCTGTCCCTGCACCACCATGCTGTGGAGTACAGGGTGGACATCGTTGAACTCGACGGTTGAACTGATATACAACATGATTCACACCCATTGCGAAATTGTATAAGCCCTCTACGAAGCCTTGTTTAATAATATATGGAAACGTATCATTTTTTTCGTACACGAATTTTCTAGTAGTTTGTAGTTTGCAAACCCTAAGAACAATTAGAGCTGCTAGTGAAGTTCAAAATTAATTGGGGATTGAGAAAATTAAAATCGACTGATAATATTACTTTAAGAAGAACATTTCAAAAAGACGTAATTTGCCACCAAATTAATTGGGGATTGAGAAAATTAAAATCGACTGATAATATTACTTTAAGAAGAACATTTCAAAAAGACGTAATTTGCCACCAAATGTTTTTTTGTTTAGGTTTTCCATAAAAATATTTGAATTTAAAAACGACATCGAAAAACCAATGTGAAAAATTCACAATAATTAAGCGTTCAAAAGTAGTTCCTTTCAGGCAACCGAAAAATAGGCTTACTTCAAAGCTAGAATTATGTCACGACTGAAATACTTTGGGATTACGCTACATAACAATCAACATTACAACGCCACATAAATAATCCTTTCTAATCGGAAACACGCCATCTACTCTACCACGGCACAAATCATCCTTGTCCTTCTCGATCATTTTTATCTTGTACTGCAGTGCAACGGCAAGAGGGAACCGGTGTGGTTTTTGGCCTGGCCGAGTTTCTTCGGAACAACACCCCGCCGCCACCCTTTCTCATAAAAATTTTTGAATGCCACCACTATGGCCCCAAGTTCACTTCCATCTGCTTCATGGATTTCGCTCCTGTCCGGAGAATTCTTTTGTGGTATACCATCCTGTATTATGACGGGTCACCTCAGTTGATTCAACCTGACCGACCGCCACAGCACACGAATCAAAGAAAGTGTGAATGTTCCGGCTGATAGCGGCATCAAGGTGGGCGTGTTGAGGGGCTGACCCCGAGCACACCCTCTGGTTCCACGGTTTTTGTTTCGGCAGGGTTAGCATGCCAGTTGAGTCAAATTTGAGGCTGTAGCTGTCGACCAACTGCAATAGAAGGCGAGCAGTCATGCTGTGCTGACGAGTAATAGGGGACCGGCTGAATCCGCTGTGAGGAGCGCAGTACGCCTGTGACCATTATTGGTTTAATTATCACTTGCCGTGCTAGATGGTCGTCGGTACTGAAGAAGACAGCCACGACCTACGTGAATTCTCAGGCGAAACATTTGAGCTGAAGACAATAAACTCTAACGGAGTAAAAACAGGACGTTCCGACCAGCTATCAGTAGTTTAGGTTAAAGGCTGAAAAATGATGTTAGCCTACTACCGCAAATACTGTCTAAAAGCCCACACATGCGTTTTTGACGAATTGCTGTTGTTACATGGTGCAAATGCTATAGATAAACTATCTACAGATAGTAATCCACTTATCACTCTTAATTATAATGCCACCTAATGTTGAGGCAGTTGACAGGATGGATCTAAACATCTTCACCGATGCCCCTAATGATAGTCTGATCGGGGATAATGTCATCCACCGCCTTAACGGCAGTGCAAGCGTCCGCTCCCTAGACGAGCCCGAAATCGACAGGGAAACCGGTTACATGGCTATAGTTCGTTCTGACGAACTGGTGAAATTTGTAAGAACATCGGGTCCCATCAGGTAAATGGAAGAAAAGAGCTTAGATGGATGACGGAGCATAAGAGGTTAGACAACAAAGACACCGTTGATAACACTATACGAGTGGTGGTCTGTATCACTAAAGCCTCGTTATAGAAGCCTGGTAACCAGTTAATGACAAAGTACAAAGTTTAGATCAATAACTACTGGATTTTTGTATTTCTATCAGTAATGCAGGGTTAGTCAATCTTTTAGTTGGTCTGAAGTGTGCAGACAGAGTAAATATAGGGGCTCCGGTCTAGTTCACTAGCACAGGCCTTGTTCTACGTGCGAATACCTCAGTTGATGAACAAATGCGTGAAGGCCTGATGGCACCTGTTGAGGAATCGACACCGAACGCCGCAATCGAAAATCACTCCAGAGATAAATGAAACAAATAATGCCTCCGGGGAAGGTTCTATACCTAACATAATTTTTTTAGCGAGAAGTATCGAAGTTCACCCATACGCCAAGACTAAAAAGAGTCCAATAAAGCAAACAAAAGCCTGGACCCAATGTACCCTGCGGCGATATAACAAGTATGCAGAGGAGAGAACAGGCCGAAAAACACGAAGGTGGGGGCCCTTGTTGAGACCGATTAGGTACCGATGGCTGTGAAAAGCCTGATGGTGCGACCAAGCGGTCGCCATCAAGTGCTGGGGTCAACGGTGACACCAATAATACCGTTCAACCGTCTATAGTAAGTAGCTGAGTGATAGAAAAAGCGAGCTCACATAGTTCTAAAGCACTTGCTTATAGGACAACTTCATAATAAACCACATAATATGTAAAAAAAGGCAATGAAAAGAGGTCAGGAGATGGAGCAGAAAAAAAATTGAAAGATGCTTAAGAGCACTGTAGTCTTGGCTCAACGAAAGTTCGACCGAAACGTGCGCTTTTGCCGCATGGGATGGGTGCAGTAGTGACAACCAAGTACATTTCATTATGATGAGGCATACTTGCGCTACCCTCTACTCCTTTTTCCCCACGACGCCATGCTCCAATGGCAAAACAGTCAAAAATAGCCGGAAATTTGCATGGGCACACTGAATTCCAAGGCCAAATAGCCTGTCTACGCGTGCAACACACGACTGGTTGAACCAACACATGAACTGGACATCGAACGAATATGGGAGTATCTAAGCTCGCATAGTTGACCATTTTAAGAGGGAGCCATTACAGTCTTATCTTCCGTCATTAGTCGGCCGAGGTTAATTCCTCATTTTTGTACCTTCCGTGCAAGAACTATTAGCGCGCCGCAGTAGTTATGAGACGTACGTTTTTTAGTGAGGAAACTAGACTCTCTCACTCACACAAACTGACGAGCTGGTCCAGTTACGCCGACAGAGATAAAGATTAGGAACAGTGGCTGACCTGGCGTAAACCCCCGTCCAGTTTGCCACCAGCGTGTTCGACAGTAACAACGTACGCCAGCCGACTCGGCGCATACAGACAAATGCCTGCCACAACCTTCCCCGCCAGTATTCTTTATATCACTTAACTCGGGAGTTAATCTCGATTGCAGCGTTCTGCACAAGCACCACCGGTACGTGTCAGCAGGCTTCTACTCATTTCGTTCATCAACTGAGCCAGTTGCATAGAAAATAAGGCCTGTGTTGGTGAACGGATCCTGAGCCTCTAAGTATATTTGGACTGACCAAAGAGCTTTTTGAACCTTTAAGCTTTCCGTCAGCCCCATTCACTCTCTAGGCCATAAACTCTTTTTGACTCTCAGTGCTTCTGCTAGAAAAAGTTAAATCTGGTATTTATTGGTCTAGGCGACTGCAGCACCGAATTCGCTCTAATTCGAAAGCGACAGAGCGCGTGTGGTGGCGGTTTTGACTCACGACTTGGTTGAATTCAAACTTCAAGGCAAAGTTGGCGCGCAGAAATCAAGTTTGACTTCGTTCAAACTGGCTGGTAAAATGCTTTCTGCCTGTGAGCTGGGTTGCTGCCATCCTCGCAGGCGATATTCAAAACAAAACTTAAAAGGACAAGGCATCTCACCTGACAAATCCAACCCTAAAAGCTTCCTCGGCATAGAATCGTCTGCCTGTAAGAATTAGCTCACGCGCAAGGCTGTCGCTCCCAATGGCCGCTGGTAGGAGTTGCAGCGTGCCGATGTCCGCCGTAAAACCAAGCTCAGTTTCCTTCAAGACACAAAATTAGTTTTCAATTAAGAAAGCATGGGGTACATAGCTTTTGGCAATTTCGACTATGGGTTTATGTTTCCGCCTTCAGAAGCGCAGACCAAAGAGCTAATGTTCTCTAGGAATCTAGTAGTAAGACACATTGAGCAAGACGTTATGAAAACCTTGCAGGTTCAAAGGGGGCCTGAGAATAAACGTTTAAAAATTCTAAACCTAAAGAATGCAGGAACGGACAGCGATAATACCGATAGTTAGTAAATAGAGGAGACGTAGATGCGATCGCTGGGACAAGAAATCTATTCGCCTGACGTTTCGGATTCCAACTCGAACCAATCTTCAGAGACGGTATTAGATACGGGTAATTCGTACACAGAGTTGCAGTATTTATAGGATGCAATCGTTATGCTACTGCATATCTATGACAATTAATGATTCCCCTTCATCGAGGATGACAGTCCTCTGGTGGGCTAACCGTTCGATTGCTGTCATGCGGGCTGTTATCCGCTGAAATTTCACCACCCACGTTAGAGGTTGGCGTGGTGACCACTCGGTTACCTGGCTCAACGGCATTAACGTTGGAAAATGCGCTCGCCTGAGCGCTTACCGAATGGCTGATTGCTTTTGGTCATACTGATATTCAAAACACCTAATATGGGTTGGGGAGTTCATTGCATGTGTTAATAGACTGGGGGCCTGAGCAACTCGCGGCTCACGACTATCACCTTTCACGATAAGTTCGGGATTATTGAACTTGACTTTGAGGCCGGTTCTTGTCGAATGAGCCGCGACTTGAGAATTGGCGTCATTTCACCGCACCGCTGCCGTATGTTCGCCAATTCGCGTCTTTCAGTCTCTCTGATGGCGGATAGTGGAACAGCCTTCAGTGAAGGTTAGCTGCGAAATAAAGCAGACTCTCTGGTCTGGCGAATAAACAGTCGCGGACCAGCAGCGACAGTGCTACCAGGGTGTGACGGGCTGAAGTCTGGCACACCAAAAAGCCTAAAAAGCCGCAAAGCCCGATGACGGCACTGTGACATGGCGAGTGTGAACCGCCAGTAAATAAGTTCGATCGCCCCCGCTGCCTTGTGGGTAGGCTCTTAAGCCAAAGCGCTAGAGGAGATAACCTCGAAAAACAATCCTAGCGGCTGTTGGGGACCCGCTCGTACTTACAATCTCCAAGACACCTCGCGAAAATATGTCCGAATATAGTACTACGATCCATGCGACGGTGTCCGCTGGAACCGACGAGACTCCGCAACCCTAGTCAAGTGTGTACGGGCGAATAGTATGCGAGCTGGACTACTCAATCGGAATCAAATGCTTGAATGTGCGAACGTTCCTGGACCCTGATACTCAAAGTCTGACGGCGCGCAGTCTTTATCAATTACAACGTAGAAGTTTGCTGCCTGTCAGAAGTCAAAAATACCTGACTCTGGCTCTCTGGAAATAAAGATTCCGGGAGCCAGCTCACATTCTCACCCTATACCAGAGTGGCCCTCACGACTTTTCTGGTAGACATAGTGTGGTAATTGTCCTCTCGCAACAAGCGAATCGTGCATTGCTTGCTTGAGAACCAGTCGACGAACGAATGGCCTAAGTGCGGCTGAAAGTTCACTTCAAAACATCTCTATCATCTCTGTGTACGTACCAACTTCCACTGCCTAACAGCGTGACAGAGACGTTTTACTCGCAACTGCAAGCGTTAGTTGAAAGACTCCCCACGCCGCGATCTATTAATTGATGCTGGGGCCTGGAATGGCCGGACTGGACGGGTTAACTCCACTAACAGCCATCTTATTGGCCGTTTTGGGCTTGATTCTCGATGTGAAAATGGTGAGAGACAGCTAAACTTCGCTGACCAAAACCGATAGTTTGTCACGAACACAGGCTTCGAGCAGCGCAAAAACCACCTGCTGACCTGGTATTCAAACGACGGTCATACGGTCAGTCAGATCGACTACATCCTACTTAGTTCACGGTTTTGCAGCTGGGTTTATGATAGCAGATCGATGTGTGGAGCCGAGACTGGTAATGCCTATGGGTCTGACCATGTTCGCGTCCGTACATATTTTAAAGTGCACCTATCATACACACCCAAAATCTCACGTGCTAGAAGCTTTGATGACGCCAAAATCCGGCAACGCGGCACTGCCAAGGCCCTGCACAGAGAAATCCGGTCCTGTTTTACTACCCGAACAGACGGAGAATGCAGGAGTGAGTGGTCATCACTGAAGGCATTAGTATATGGGGCGGCTGAGAAAATCCTTGGGTTTTATTCAGCTACGCCACAGTGATAGGATCAGTGTAAGAACCCTACAGCTGTCTGCCCAGACGGCTCGAGTCAGAGTCCTGCAACGATGCCTCCTTCCGCCAACTCCGAAAGATGACGGCAAAAACAGTTATGGAAGACCGGAAGAAATAGTGGGCTGAAATAGCGACCTTGATGGAACAGGCCTCAAACGTAGATGACAATCGAAAACTCTATCAAATTATCCGCCAAGTTAGTGATAGGCCCTCTACACTGAGCGACTCTGTTCGTGACGTGAATGGCAGCTTTATTGCTGAAAACCCGGCCAAGGTCGACTGCTGGCGTGAGCACTTCGAGAACCTTCTCAATTTTGTACCGAGCCCATGACCCCCTTACCACGTGTAATGGAGTCTCCTCCCTCTCCTGCCTATGCAGTGTCATGCGACCCCCCCTTCTGAAGGATAAGTCACTGATGCCATAAGGTTGCGCAACAATAAGGCACCTGGAGAGGACGGTATACCCTCTGAAATCTACAAGTCTTGTGTCGACACACTGGCACCCTGGCTCCATGAAGGGATTGTACAAGCGTGGAGAGACGAGGTTGTTCCTGATGACTGGGGCTCAGGCATCCTTGTGCCTGTCCACAAGAAGGGAGACGAAACGAGATGCGAAAACTAACGTGGCATAAGTCTTATCGACGTTGCTGCTAAAATTTTCGCTATTGTCCTTCTCAGGTGATTCCAGGCTGTGTGCGCCTCTAGGACGAGGCTCAACTAAGCCGGATTCCGTGCTGAGCATGGATGTGTGGATCAAATATTCACACTAAGGCGTATCCTAGAATCCCGCCATAGTTACCAGCAACCGACAGCCGTATGCTTTGTCAACTTCGCCGCCGCGTTCGATTCCGTCCACCGTGAATGCTTATGGTAGATAATGGAACTAGATGGCCTACCATCGAAAAATCATCACCATGATCAAGGCCTATTACAGCTCAACCACTGCACGAGTTTCGGTCCATAACAATCTTTCGCAAGCATTCGATATCCGGTCTGGCGTTCGACAAGGTTGTATTTTGTCACCCATCCTGTTCAACTACGCTATCGACTGGATTCTTGGGAAGGCCCTGCATGAAGAGGACCGTGTTGAGCTTGCACCCGGGCGCCGGCTGGCTGACCTCAACTACGCAGATGATATCGCCTTACTAGCCTCAAACCTTAATGATCTACAGTCTATGGTGTCGTGAATGAACGAAGTCGCTAAATCGGTCGGCTTGTTCATAAACGCGGGAAAGACCAAAGTTTTTTTCAAGCTGCGTCCCTGCCCAGAAGGCACCTCTGGGGGTTGATGAATGTCAACTTGAAGGGGAGACAGTTTCAGATACCTCGGGGCGAGGTTGTTGCCGAATGGACAGAGAAAGGGTTACATTGCCTCCCGAATCGATGCTGCTCGTGGGGTATTTTTTTCAAGCATTCTAAAGTGTCTGTGGACCCGACGCGACATGTCTATCGACACAAAGATTCGCACATACCATGCGGCTGCCCCGTCTGTCTTTCTCTATGGTTGTGAATACCGGTAGGCATTTGATTACCACTGCTTGAGGATCATTCTCCGAGTGAAGTACATAGACTTCGTCTCAAATGAGACAGTCCGCAATCGCTTCGCAAACATCGCAAGGATATCCCAAGCCATCCAAGAACAACGTGTGAGGTTGTTTGGACACGTTCTTCGTCGCCCACCTAACGAACTCAGTGTTACTGCCCTTGAACCGACTCCACTACCCAATTGGAGACGTCGAAGAGGGGGTTAGTTCAAAACCTGGCTCTACACAGTTCGTCCGGACACGGAAGTTGTTCTTGGACCTTCGGTGTTCGGCGTCCGTCGCTTGCGAAGAGAATGGATTGAACTGTCCAGGTATGCTGCCGCGGATCGTCATGCGTGGAGGAGCACAATCCATGATATAATCGAGGCCAGCTAGATCAGGCATGATCGCAGCCGTAACAAGTACAAGTAAGTAAGTACTTCGTCCGCAACTGCATCAGAGCCGATGAACAACGCCGGATGTTTTGCCGCGACAGTGGGTCTTTTGTTTTCATTACCTGACACCTAATGGTTTCCTATGGCCTGTGTGCGACTCCAACTCGAAGTGATGCGAGAAGGCGACTGACAGCCTCCGAGACGTTCTTGACGTATGTAATTGCTCGTCGGTGCAATTTTTTTCGCTCCCCCTTGACGAAGTTGCTCGGGTAGCCATTTCCTCTGAACACCCGGCGAAGATATTGTAATTCGGCAACCTAGTCTTCCGGTTCACAGCAGTGCATCTCAACACGCGTATATATCACTCTTACGCAACTACATTTTGTGATTGATTGGGTGGTTGCTGTTGAAGTTCAGAAATTGTATCTTATTTGCCGCTTTCCTGAACACTTCGGTCTTTAGACCACAAAAAATCTTGGCGGTAGACGTAGACTTCGAAGAAGGCCAGCTGGTCGAATAAATTCTCAACAGCGTCTTATCGGACACACAATTTACTATGGAGGAGAAAGAAAACAATCAACTGGCCTTTCTCGACGTCCTAGATTGTGGTGACCCTAAAGACCAGTGTTCAGGAAAGCAATAAATACGATGCAGGTACTGAACTTAACAGCAACCACCCAATCAGCCCCAAACGAAGTTGCATAAGGATGCTAGATCGGCATGTTGAGACGCACTGCAGTGAACCGGAAGACAAGGTTTCAGAATTACGATATCCTCGACGGATGTTCAGAGTAAATGGCTACCCGCGCGACTTTATCAAACGGTGTATGCGCAAACGAAACGAGCGACAAAATCACCCCAAACTTAAAAATTGGAGAGCGATTGCATACGTCAAAAAAGTATCGGTGGCTGTCAGCCGCCTTCTCGCACCACTTGGAGTCGGAATCAAACACAGATCAGAGGCAACCATTAGGCGTCAGGTAATGAGACCAAAGGACCCACTGCCACGGCAAGAAACATCTGGAGTTGATTATCGGATCTCATTCAGTTGCGGGCAAAGTAAATACGTCGGGGAAACTGGAAGACCGCTTTGGACCCGAATTGGCGAACAGGTGATAGCGGTGCGGTTAAATGACGTCAATTCTCAATTCGTGGCTCATTCTGCGCGAACCGGCCATAAATTCAAGTTTGATTAGGCCAAAAATCAGAGAGGCGTATAAAAAACCAAAAATAAAAGCCAAAGGTGTACTTTATACATAGCGTATCTGCTTCGATAAAAATCCATAAGACTCCGGAAACGCTCCCACGCTAGAGGAAAACAATCCATTCCTGACCATCGCCGAAGGGGTGAGCGTGTTATGGTAATATTTTTGTACATCATGACAGATAATCCAGACTGTATACATTGCAGGCCTGATCGGAAAAAAATTGCTGCGGTTATATTAGCAAACGGCAACACACACTGGAAGCGGTGTCGCATACGATCTCACCTTTACTTGAAACCAAGCGTCCGAGGAGCAGAAGCGAATATCGGTTGCAGCGACAAGATCAACAGCGCCGCCCACACAAGCGCCATGGATGGCAGAAATCACTGGTTTATGGCACTTAAAGCGAAATGAGTAAGGACTCCCCAACCAAGCTTTAAACTACCTTTTTGAATCGATAAGAATGTTTTTGAATGTTCCTCAAGAACTTGCGAGTTTTAATAGCAATACGACTTGGATCGTCACCTGTCGCTTGATCAAGAACTGACTTGAACGACAGTAGGTCGATGCCTAAACAGTTAGTAAAAGCCTCAGACTTGTCAGTACGTACCCGCAGAGAAGGATCTGCCAGATCCTGATATAATAGCACATCGATAAATAGTGTCTTCATGCAAGTTTTTCGAAAATCGAGTGCAGTTCGCTTCAAAGACAACGTTGGCAAAAAGGACTTGCACTTGCCTCCATGACTCCAAAGTCATAGCATTCAGTTTAGCAGGTCGATTAAGTTGACAGTGCAGTATGCGTGGCGTCGGAGTGGTAACAGAAAAGAAGTCGAATTTGTTTTCGACAAAATAAGAACACTGGTGGGCCTGAAGACGGAGGAGTTGGTACCGGAGTCTCCCAGCGATATTCAGAGAAAACGTAATGGAACGCATAATGCGAAGAAGCGCTGAATAAGAAACACAGGCATTCTCAGTATTATTATCCAGGGCATCGCCGGCAATAAAAGAAGACTGGGATAGCTACTTCTTGCAGGTATCTCAGTTAATCGTTAGTACCGATGCGGGGAGCCCCCGCAGTTTTAACCTGACATTCTTATCCCACATAGTAACCAAAAGCAGATGCGCTAACCCCTAGATTACTGCTCTACGTCAACGCGACTGTGACATTGGCGGTGGAGCCTACCAGACGCCCCCTTGATAACAGGCGCAATAATGATCGTAAACCATGCATCAGCCAACCCTAAAGAAGACAAGATTAGGACTCCTGATGGAGTCGGACACTCCGTTAGGCGGAAAAATAAGGTGAAGTTTAAATTTAATGCTCCAATAGAATAGATTATTCGATTTCGCCATGATTGGTTGGAAGTGCAGTTGAATGTCATGGGTCGTTGATTAGACAGTGAGGCCTCATACATGCAAATCGTACGCTGGTCTTCGCCCATCATTCGATTCGATAAAGTTTGATAGGAGCGCAATCATCCCGGCAAACATCTACGGACAGTTAAATGTCAGAGGCGAAGAGACACGGGAAAAAAGACGGAGAGTTTTCGATACTTCGAGTGAACGTTTTAAGTTAAAGTAATAGGGCCAGCTTGTATTCATCTCAAACGCGGCTGTCCTCTGGCCTTGGCACGCACAAGGGATCACGCAACCACCGTGTGGATGAGAAATGCACCCACTCAGTTCACAGGCCAACCAATCAGCTCGACAATACTCTGGTGTCCGCGGAGTCGGTAAACAACGGGAGTCTCTTAGCGGAAGCATTTAGTAGACAAAATGAAACTCAGTAGGACAATAATACGCCTGATAAAGATTGCCTTCCAGCAGAAATGTACAAGTGATGATTAACAGTAATAAATGACTGGTCACAAGATATTACATACTAAGCTTTAGAAACGAACATCATACCCGTAGATAGGGGTGATGCTGTCGCAGTGTGACTCTTAAAGAAAAGGGAAGAGACCATGGTGTAAGAACTAATGTGGGAGTTGTCTCTTTTAGCCAATGCCGTTAAAAATAGTTGCAATCTTCAAACTCGATCTTTACTGCTTGTACCGCGACGCGGAGATGAGGAATCAGTGAAGCACTTGGCGGAGGGTGCGTCCAATAGGAATTATTGTTTTGCTGAGCATCCCAAAAGAGACATTGCTATATATAGCCATTATCGACCGCGCAGTGATGTGACTCTCCATATGCACCTCTGGTCGATTCTGCTGCACGAGAGCACATTGCAAAATCTGTTTCAGATCTACCACAAAAAAATACTAATCGGAGGGTGAATGGCGAAGAAAAGCAATTTATTCGATGCTACATCGAGCGACTTTAAGAGCTGTTTTTGGTCACCAACTCTGCCTAGTTATGTGGTAAATTGGGTCACTCAGCACGCGCTGACAGATAACTTCGGTTAGGGTAGGCTGTATTACGAAGTGAACTACGATGATAGAGTTCGCGGGCTCCTTTGCAGGAATGCAGTGCGCTATGTCTCAGATACAATCCAAAGGCAGGTAAAGTAAGTTCAAAAACTAAACCTGTCCATGACGGAGACGACTGGCTTGAGCCTCAATCGGAGCCATTTTTCCAGGTCACTGAAGCTGCTTAAGGTTCTCAGTCAGTCAACAATCCCTATTTTTCTTGATGTGAGATCCCTGCCGAACGAATAGGAGCAGTGGAATAGACCATCGAGACCGCGAGATGCATGCTGCCTTTGTCTTTGTTGAAATCTCTGGTATTGGTAATATAATCAGTCTGTAGAGTATGATGTGAAGAATCGAGGCTTTCAAAAAAACACAATCATTCCGTACGGATTACGCAGCCCACGCGCTCAGAAGATATTCAGCGTATGATACTTGTATGATGTTATCAAAATCACTCAAAGGGATCCCGTACCAAACGAACGGCTATTCAGTTGGACGGGAAATAAATTCATCAATGGGGTACTCTTTGATAGTTCAGCAAGGGCGCGTGCTACGCCAACCTGGAGGCAAGAGGTCTCGAGGTGTCAAAAAGCTCTAAGTGATTGACTATGACGACGAGACGGACAACTGAGTATGCATTGCAAGTTGACCCCGAGCATAACTAAGCCCCGAGTTATAAATTTATAGGGATGGGGGCTTACGTACACAGCTATTCCACTTGCGACATAAAAATGGGCGGCAATCGTTAGTGACGCGGTGGGCTTGGAACATGAAGTCAGGTGAACGAGTAATAAAGGCCTTCCCATGCACAAGTACTAGGGACTTCATGATCATGACCCATGAAATCGACCTCTGCCCCAGTTTGGGTGATATGCGTTGCCACATGTGATGTCCGGTCGAACCAACATTTGGAATTGCGCTTGTGCACGCCTTTTTGGTCGTCAGCCGGATGCTCCCCACGAACATGATTTTCCCAAGTCGCAATGTGGTCGATATATGTCCAGTGGTTTAATTCCGTTCGGAGTGCGGGCTTTGAAACCTGAAAGTTTGCTGCAATACTCAGGACAGCCAGGGCTCAAGTCAATTGCTAGGTGCATTAATTTAGTTAGATATACTGGTTACTATTATTAGGGGTTTAAGAGAAGCGCAAGTCAACCCAGGGACCCTGAGGCTAATTTCGTCCAAGTAGTGTCCTACCGTCAGCTGAGCTAGCTAAATTTGAAAAAAATCTATTGCGGATAGGTTCCTCATATGATGATGAATCTGGACGTCCCCAGAAAAGGTATACTTCTCTGCAGAAAAAGTTCAGCTATTGAAATTCAGGCACTTTAACTGGATATTGTCTCAAAAATATCATTCTCTGTGAAAGAGACTGAAACATATGTACAGATATCTTTTTCAGATAACTTTATTAGCACTGAACTTTACCGGGAAACTGAAACCAACACGAATTAAGTCGTCACAACAGCCGATTTGCAGTCAACTTACGCGCCAGCCTGAGGTCACGCGGAACTTCGATAAACGTAAAGTCTTACAGTTGACCTTAAGGAATAAAAGTCGTATGTGTTGCTTTTTAATTGGGTTCATACAACCAGTTGAGTTGCAAATAACCTTGAATAATAAATATTATTGCTTGTTAATTTGTCTACAAACCCCATTGGCTTATATAATCAGTTTTGCAGTTCGTCACGGGGCAAAAATATGTGTATTTGCGGCCCCAGTGTAACGACTTCGCAGCCCCTCAGTAGTTATCCGTTGGAAGCCGTGATTTTTCTAAAGACCGCCGTGGATAGACCCCGACGCGGATCCTCGTTTGCTGGAGAAAACAAAGAATAACGACCTTTGAGCTGATATTGTTCTCATAGGTGGCTTCAACGTGCCCAGCATTCGATGGCATGATCTGCAGGAGAAGTGCTCAAGGTATACCTTGGATCACCTTCTGCGAAAGACGACATATGAAGCAATTCTCACCCAACATGTCCTCGTTCCAACTGGAGCGCGTGGAAGGCAACAAGCTAGCTGTTTAGATGTCGTCCTTATCAAAGCTCCTGACAGTATAGGAAGTGGCCTACCTCCACTTGATCAAGGTGATCATGCAGCAATTTCATGGGAGGGCTGGCTTTATTTTTATTATCTGCAATAAATGAAACGAGACCCAAAATATGGAAGGAGACTTTTGCCAATTGCGAGCTAAGGCATCACGAATAGACTGGGTTCTTCTCTTCTCCTGGAACGTCACTAGAGGCTAAAATTTATTTAAGGAGCAGGTTTTGCATCAAGGGAAGTGCCGCTGTGTGTTATTGAGGCCAGGATATCCAAATAATCGCATTGGCCAACACTTGATCTAAAGACAAACATTAAGCAGGAAGAGAGGCTTTGGGATATGTTTTGCGGAATAAACGAATATGTGGTCTTTCAAGCATACGAAGCTTAAAGGAACGAGATAAAAGGCTTGATTTTAAAAAGATAGCAGGATTTCAAGAGTTATTTTCTCCACCCTGCCGATCAAAATTTTGCAATGAATGTGAAGACTGTTCAATATCATTTTGTCTGTTAAGTTCGACTATGTCCACCATGCACTTCACAGCATGGTGATGCAAAAAAGGGTGACTTGCGCTGGATTCTATTGAGATCGAGCTTGTTCTGCATCCACCTCACTCTCTGTTCTGCTCCCCGACCTGGGCATGGCGTCAAGACACAGTCAAGAAAACCGGAAATGGGAGAGGACGCAGGACTACGCACTGGGCTCCACCAAAAACAGGGATTCATCAAAAAAGAGGGGCAGCTCAGACCCCAGCCGAGTGGGAATAACGTAAATATCACATTAAGACGGAGCCATTGTGGTCTGACTCTCAGACTGGGGGACCGACTTATCCAATCAGCTGTCAGCTTTCCGTGCCAAACGCTTTAATCTCACCATGATAGCTTCAAGCGCGTCGGATTGTTTATGGTAGAGAAAATAAACTGAGCCATCGAGCTCACTCCCTCCTCACACACAGCGAATGGCTGCCGTCCGAGCCAGTTATTTGTATGATGCGCCAGTGACCGCAATCGCTGACAGTGCTAGCAATCCCATCTGCGCGCGCGCGTGATCCTGTTGAGGCATTCATCAGTAAGAGTAAAAAGTAGAGATACGATGCTGTATCTATGGAAATTTTGCTATCTTAAAAAAATGTATTACGAAATATTTTTTGGAAATATGAAGATACCCTTTCTTCAAGTATATAATTCAAAGGCATTATTTGCAAACAAGATAGTATGAGAGAGAACGTTTTGTAGGCAGCCGGTAAGAAGCTCATTATAAAGCCCGGATTCTGTCCTGGCCAAAGTATCCTGAGATTATGATGCACGATAACCAATTTTACAGCCCTGCTTAAGTAATCATTTTTAATCGAAATCAGAATTCAAAATGTCGGTTGCATTTCAAGAGGTAGGCTATCTACCGTATTTATAAAAGCAATGAGCCACTATCTTTCCCGAAGATATAAGTGGCAAGAGGATGTGAAGTTCAATCTCCTTTCTCAGTTATTTCCTGCACTGACTCCTTTTTGTAAGTCACTGTTGCTTTTGAGCACCAAATGTATTTATTTATTTATTGCCAGTTCACAGGCCAGGTCAAAAAATATATACAGTAGAGGGTCAAGCTGACAGTGAAGAAAAACTCCTTATCGTTGTTTCCAAGTGTTTTCTGGAGAAAAAAACTGCAGCTCATTGAGGGATTAAAGTTCAGGACAGGGAAGTGTTGACACAGGTTTCCGGTGAAGGACTTCTCCATTCAGTGTAATGGATCCGGTATTCTGAACCAGCAGGTATGTCGGCGAACGGCTGTTCGCTGTCAACTGAGGAATAAGCCGATTAAGGTCTGTAGAGCCAGTAATTTTTTTCCCCCAGCATGAAGTCTGGCACAGGATTCAGAGTCCATGAACGCCACAGAACCGAAGTGAGCTTCCACAGAGTCAGCACCCAAACGTTTTGAAAGATGTCCTGAATGTAGAAAACTAGTGACAGCTCTCGTGAACAAGGGATAGCTTTGCTGAATTTTGATACTTTTGGGTAGCTTATTACAGATTGCTATAGCGTTTACCGAAAAAAACTGTCGGTATCTAACGCTGCGTGCCAAAGGAAGAAATAAAAAAATACATATCTATGGCTGGTCCGCCGAGAGTGGTCGAGCTGCCTCAGAGATGTAAGGGGGTTAAAGGTACAACTGTTTAAAAGTTAAAAACAGAAAAAATAATCCCTTCTGTAATCATGCAGCAACGC